>JANHGN010009953.1:118199-145477 GCA_024605025.1 Megaceryle maxima
ATACTATATATTTCATAAATTTATTATTCCAGTCTCTTAAATCTGGATGAAACAAGTGGAATGATCACCAGTGAAGAAGCTATTTCCTAGTAGGTGATATTAACACCTTTCCAGACATACAAATTATGTAACTCCCTCCTATCTCATCATGTGTTTTTTCCTGAAAATAGAGCATCAGATGAACCTTTCTCTTACTTACCATGAGCAATGTAAATCTATACAGTTTACCAAAGAGCTCTTAAAAAGCAAATGTTGAACAGAAGAAACTTTTTGCTGCAGCAAAGCTTGATTACTCGTTTGCGCTCCTTGATTACTCCAAGTTTCATTATGCACTTCTTAGAATAACTCCCATGAACATCTCATGCAGTCAAACATATCCCCGTGGAAATCCATCGTGATGGATTGGGTTTCTTAGCCTTTTTTTTAGGCTCTGAAATGGATTTTTGGTTTATGGGTGAGAATTAACAGAGAAATTTCACTGTATGGCTCTATATTCAGAGGGAATCAACAAGGTTTCAAGGTAGCTAGGTAGCAGAAGAAATCTCTGGCACTAGAAATCACTTTGTTCAAACTTTCTTTAGTTTCCCACTTTCACGTCTCTGGTTTTGCCCTTTCTTTTCACGTTGAAGGATCTAGTTAAGTGAACCTGTTAATTGACTGGCCTGTTTTCATTATTTTTGTGCTGACTACGTGAAACTTCTCTCTTTGGAGAGGTAAACGAGAGGTCAGCATAGGCAGGAGTAAGGGTATACTGTCCCCCTTTGCTTCCTGGTAATAAACTCTCATAAGCCCTTAACTGGTAGTACTTGTGTGCCAGAAAGCTGCCCTTTGTCCAGGAACTGAAGTAAATGCTTGAGAAATACTAAATTTAGCAGATAGCTGCGGGGTTGATTGCCAATTGGTACCATGGCAAAAATGAGACATAATTTAATGCCCCCCATTCCCAAATGGATTACATTGACTTCCGCACCTTTTCACACCCTTCCCTGACAGACACGGGTCAGCCTGTTCTGACCACTGCTCTCTGCATCCCTTCTGCGGGCACCCGTGAGGCGCCTGCCCGTGTCCTCCGCTCCCGCACGGCCAGCGAGGGTGTGCAGCACCGCTCTGCTGGAATCCAGCTGGCTCGGGTTCCCTGGCAGAGGCGGATACGCAGCAGCAGACTTGTCACAGGAACATCCCGCGGCATCTCAATTCTGACAGAGTTGCTTTGCAAATCAGGAGATTAATCTACTGTCAGGACATGGCAATTCTTTCTATTCCAACTACTCTGACAAGGGGAAATGTCCTAAAATACTGAGGATCTCTCAATGCCATTCTTACCAAATCAGTTCAACATCCCTCTTGCGAATCTCTTTTCTTCCTCATCCTGTGAATAACCGGAGTCAGAACAGCTGGATAAGGAACAATTCTGTTTTACAGATGCTGCAGTTCAGATTGTATTTTATTAAGCTGAAACGAGAGACACAGCAAACTCTCCTAGGGAGTTCAGAAGTTTCCACCCTTCTAGTAATTGCATACTGTACAGGAAATGGAGGTTAAAAAAAACTGCAAAAAGTCATTCAGGGTATCTCTACCAGAGCCAGTGCCTTGAAATAAGTTCTCAGAAATCTGAAATGAAAGAGTCGGGGAAGCCTCTTGGCACTTGTTGGTATTGGCCAATAAATAGGGGTGGAGGAAGGCAGCTCTTTCTGAGCTCCGGCGCTGTCTCCGTTAGCCTCCCGGCCCTGGGCAGGGTGCTGCGCTGCACATCTGTATGGAAAACTGAACGCTCTAGGCCTCCCTCTGTGCCAATTCCTGCACAGATGGGTTGCTGTCTTCTACCACACCCGCTTTCCCCCATAGACACCATCTTTTAAAAAGTGCCCTATTCCTATTCCTGCAAAGCAGAATTGAAAGTATTTCATATTGTTAATCCTACAGACAGAGAAGAGCATTATCAGTGTGCTGCTTTCATCTCACCACAGCGCTGCAAGATAAAAACTCAGCACTTCCCTGAAACTAGAGATCTGCGTTGTTCTTGAACACACCAAATCTTTCTCACTCTGGGAGTTCAGCTGTGCTAGACACTTCAGTCCAACCACCTGGACTCAAACTAGATCTTAAAGGGAGAGAAACTTTTTTCCTTCTCCTACTTCCTCTCCTTCTCCCTCAGAACTACTTAAAAAAAATCCAGAAACCTCAACAGTAAGTCTATGCTGTTGGCTCTTGAGAATAAGGTTGTTTTGGCAGTTGCAGATCACGACAGTCACTATAAAAGGGATGCTTTGTACTCTTTTTATGTGTTGTGAGGTAATTCTTTAAAAAACCCCTTGAGAGTACTGGGAGACTTTCATCCATACTGGTGCCAGAACAGCAAGTTTCCTCTCTTGAGTGGAGAGAGAGAGAGGGAGGATTTTCTGGGAAGTTGAACACTTCATTTTTATTTTTTTTTTTTTAGTGTCTGAGTCATTAACAGGTGTATGGTTGAAGGACCAGAAGGTCCTGTACCATGTTCTTATTTCTTCAGACCGCCTATAATCTAGCTCAAATTGACTGTTAGCTTTTGTGTAATGAACATATACAGGTTTTGCCCACTGGATTATACTGAAATTGCTTTATGCTTCTGTAAGGAATTGAACTCTTCATGTAGCAGGGTTACCTGGACTTCCCAAGCTGTCAGTAAAAAAAAGCATGTTGTGGATGCTAATGTATTTTATTTGGTCTATTTTACAGAAAACAAACAAAACAACAACAACACCACAAAACAAACCCCCAAGATTTAATATATTCCAGTAAAATACCCATATTTGAGTTCTAGTCCTTGCAAACCCAAAAATCTTGCGGGGGGAAGCTGTAATTTGTGACACTAACTTAATTGTACTTCCTTTGAGGGTCCATTAGAACAGTAAATTGGTTACAATATAGATGACAGTGCTCTGTAAAATGTTTTCTGTAGTTCTGGTTTTGTAGTATACCAGCCCAAGCTGGCCCATGATGTCACTCTTATGAAAACGGAACGATGTATAAAACATAAGTAAGTACATAAAACAACACAGGGTATTGGTGGGGTTACATTATTATGAAAAGTACAGCTTTATTAACTCTTGCAAGGTGGGTTGGATGTTCAGGAAAACTTAATTCATACAGATCTGAGGGTATCTTAAGAATATAATAATGTAGATTTCAGGTTAACATCCTTTAATGTCCTTAAATTGACATGAATTTCTGACTTGGTATTCTCTCAGTAGTATTAATATGCATCAATAGTTAAGAAAGTAATTACCAGCACTTACTCTACTGGTGCCTGAAAACGTATGGTTAACAGTAGTGTCACTGACTTAATCTGGAGGAGAATTTGATTTGATAGACGTGGTAACACAAGTAGTCAGCAAATCTGTATTCATTAAGTTAAATTTTAGTCCAAAATGACATTTGGAGGCTGGCTGCATGCTAAACCATGTTAAATCAGGAAACACAACAGATAACCATCTACAGTACACCCAACTATCTAAACTAGATAAACGGGCAATATAAAACCAAACAGACACTCTGCTAATAAATGCAAATCCAAAGCGAAAAAGAAAGTGTTTGAAAGTCACTAAATTGAGTTGGTTCACATTGTTGAATCTGAAGACTGTGAAAGTGTAAAATAAAGTTATGTAAATCTCAGATTTGAAAGTTTATGCTTCATGAAAATACTTATTATGCACTTCTACCTTCACATTTTGAGCAAGACACATAAGAAATAATCCCATATGTGTATTATATTTTCTTTTTTTTAATAAACTCAATTTTAAATGATAGTTAATTATTTGAAATATATGTAGCCTGCAATTGTACATAGTTTCTCAGAATTCACTCTTGCTGCTATTTTAGGTGTAAATATTTAACAAATATTAAAGGAGCATTAAATTTGTATCACTGCTCCAGTGAAGGCTTTCTGTCAGTAATTATCAACTGGGTCATTTAAGTACTCGCAGTTCTTAAGCTCCTTTGACTTGCAGCCAGTAACGAAATTCCAAAGAACTTCACCTCGGCTCTTCTGTCCCCTTTGAATGCTAGAAAGGGCTAATAAAATATTAAGTTGAAATCGATTTGAAGAATACTACCAGGACAGAGCACTCAGCGTGACAGATTCTGCAAGGGAGACAGATCTGCTGCATCTATATAATGAATCGCATCTGATGGAGATAAACAAGGTTGTGAGGGAATGGATAAAGATCATTTGTTGCACTGATATCTTTGGTGTACTTAAAAGCATGTAACAAAAGTAAAAACACAAAACATTGTGGGCTGGGACCTTCTGATTCTCGTGTCAACCAGATGTTTGCTGGCCCTGTCTACTTAGGCTGAATCTATCAGTTTGGCACGTGTGGAGGAGAGGAAATGGTTGACATCAGTGAAAATGTTGCCTATAGTGGTCTGCTCACTATCTTTCCCATCTGAGGCTGCTTACCCTTTCAGAAAAGCTAATGTGAGCTTACAGTTTGTTCCAGGAGATGGATCTGGAAAAGGTCCAAGCTGTGTGAGGAGGAGTCCTTTTCTTCCTCCTAAGGCAGTGGAAGATTACAGGCTGTGTAGACCATGACCCTTAGATCATGGTTCTTAGATATTCCCTTGGCCCTCACATTCATACAGGATGCTCATGCTGACAGATGATTTACAAGATGGAGGGTGTTGCAAGCAGAGGAAGAGCAGTGACTAAGTTTGCTGCCTTGCAGGAAGTCCCCAGCCCTACACAGCACTTTGTGGAGGGACAACGTGAATGTTTCCTCTGTTGGGCCAAGGCATGCAGGCCTGTGACTGGAGCTGGTTGTGATGGAAGGTGTCAGATTTGTGTAGATGTCACCAGATTTCAGTGTCTTCACCCCTCGCAGTTGCGGAATGTCCCTGGGAGAAGACTGGTTATACTGTACATGTTTTGCAAAGATGTAGGTGCAGCATTACATCCAATGCCTTGGGCCACCTTCACCCTTAAAGATACTCTTGAGAGACACTCTTTCATGAGAACTTCAAAAGCAGAGGAGAAGGGTCTTTTTCTGACACCCAGGCAGCACAGAGAAGTAGTTCACTTGAGATAAAGTCAGAAAGGTTGGGATTAAAGGCAAGGCATAGGTTCGTGCATGATTCCTGGTGAGGGGCAAATGTTTACATGGATAAGGAGATCAGAAAGAATAGCGAGGAGGCACCTTAGGCTTAGGTGTGCAGGGAGAGTTATGCTACAACCAGTAACGTGTATGGAAATAATAAGATCAAAGCAGTGAAATAAGGGGAGCAAAAACTGAATTTAGAAGTTACTGAAGTCTTAGACATCCTGGTCTAAAACCAGGAGTAGACAGACAGACAGACTGACAAGGCCTTGAGGAAGAAAGACATCGATACAAGGATCTAAGCCATACCTTGTTCAAATTCTCCGTGCTGCTGAGTTTTATTTGTTCATGCTGTGTCCTGCTCAACGGTGTCGTTTTCCTGCCTGAAAGTCTTTGGACTATTTTGTGATTCCATTGGTAAAAGATGCTCCGTATCCTCGATAATTCTTTCTACCCTTAATTATGCCTGCTGTAGTTTGTCCTTTCTGAGATGGGGCCAAGCAGCACGTTACATTCGCATGTATACAGGACACAGGAATGGTTTTTGTTATGTTCCTTACTCTTGTCCTAATAATTCATCATGTTCTGCCTGCTGTTTTGTCTGTTCCTGAGCTGGTATTTTTACAGAACCACCTATTTCAAAATACCCCTATTGCATAGTAATAGCCAGAGTCCAGCACTGTGTGCATAAAATTAGGAGTGTTTTTACTTTGCGCATCACTTCACACTTATAAAATCTAGAATTTCATATGCCACTTTATGACAGGTTATAATATTGTCGTGTAATTCTCTGTGGCTGGTTTTACTTCTTACTAGAAGTGAAAACCACATCAGGAAACCTCATCTCACTCTCCAACTTCTCTCCTAAGTCACTTAGGAATGCATAAGCACCACAAGCTCTAGTGCAGGTTCTTGTGGACCTCCATAGTTTCCTGTGGAAAAGGATTCCTACTCTGTTTTTAAGAAGTCATTTATGAATGTGAAGACCTACTATTTTTTGATCTACTGTTTTGGGTTTTTTTTAATCCCTCACTACCTTAAAGCTCAGAGGGATAAAACTTGTCATGAGCTCTTCAGGGATGCGAGTAGGGTACATGTGTAAGATCACTTAGGTCTGTGTTTGCTAACTTCTGGAAAAAAAAAAGATTCTGGAGATACAAGCCCTTTTCAGAGGAGAAATATTTATCTGTACATCTTCCTGCCCACGTGTCTCATGGTTCCATTCTTTAGTAGTTTTTTTAATTATGTTTGTGTCAGGTTTACAGGTTTCCAGTTTGTCAGATCTTCCTTCTCTCTCCAGAATCCTCTAAACCGGGTGTCATCTTTGCCAATTTCGAGTCCTCCCCAGATGAGTTAACCACTGCAGTTTCACATTGGCTCTGGTTAGAGCTCATACTTGTCTCAAACTTTCTACTGTTTCATTGATTCATTCTAAAGCTTACACTAGCAAGTAGGTAGATCATTCGTGATCAGAAGACCGGGTCACACTAACACCCTACACACTGGATGTTGTTAAATTCTTTGAGTCTTTCATGCTTTCATCACAGCTTGATCTACTGTGGGCTTTCTGCTCTTGATGCATTTGAAAGAGGAGTTATTTTAGTCATTATGTCTGTATTACATCATTCTTTAAGTCTTTTAGACCTGTATTAATATACTTTTACCTTTGGTTTGCCTGAGTTCTTTTTCTTTTCATTTGTACCCAGTGTTATCTTTCTATAGCAAGTCTGTATTTCTAATATTCTAGCAGCCCACTAGCCCTTCTCTTTGGTCTTCCTCAAGTCTTTTTTGGGAGATGTTCATTTTCTGTCCCATTGACCCAATGTATTTAAATATTCCTATAGTCATCAAATCATGTAAAAGTATTTCTGCTTTACCTTCTGATTTTAATAATTTTTTAACAAGCTGTATTTTCTGTAGTCAGGGCACTACTGTAGTGGAAGTTTGGCTCCTACAAGCAGCAATGTGCTGTGGCTGTTAGTGGTCGTGTTAGGAATATTTTGAACCAGCTGCTGTTCATGGCTCAGGAACAAGTAAAGAATTATTTCTATTCTTCTGTAGTTTTCTGACCAACTGCTCCATGAAACATTTTAGAGGGATGTTTTATTTCTTTTTAATATCATACTAGTTACAGGAAAACTTGGAATTGTAACTAGAAATATAAGGTGAGGTTCAGCAAGGGTCCTGAGAAATTGGGTGAGAAAATCATCTTGGTTAGACCTTGATCTTTTTCTTATCTTAATTGGGAGAATAAAATCTTGAAATATATTTCTCCAAAGCCCAAGCAAATGATCTCGTGTGAAACAAAATGACTAGCTTTCGTTTCAAGCAATTTTTCTTGAAGATAAAATGGAAGATGATCTTGAGATGCAAAGGCAATTTGAATACAAACATTTCAATTAAACAAAACAAAACAAATTTTCTTTAGAATCTTTGTGCTTTTTTGGTGTGAACAGCTAAGTGAAATCCTAAGAAATTCATAAGCATTCTTTTTGTTAACACCGAGTTTGTAAATTTGTCCTTTGTCTTTCTTTTTTTGCTCACCTCAACATCATCCATGTCTAATTGAAAGGACTTACTTTGTGCTTGCCTTGGTTTCTGGCAGGGATAAGAAACATGAGTGTCACTCTACGCTCCACTCCATCGCAGCAGCAGGTGTCTCGAAGGGCTGGTGCTCAGCGTATTGCCACCCTTGTACGGGAGAAGGCGGCTGTCAGCTCTTGGCAAGCGTACTTCGCAGGAGCTGTGCCAAAGCATGTCTCGTTGCCCCAGAGACCGCCTCGGGGGCCTCTGTGATCTGCTAGGTTGTTGCAGAGAATGCTGCTACTGTTGGGGAGGATGGGGCAGTTCACCTCATTCATTATCTGGGGAGCTGGTGGTCCAGCCAGTGATTGTGGTGTGCATACGTCAGTGAATAGCCCCTTGGGTTAGTGCTAGCAGTGTGTGGCTTTGGGATGACCCACTCATGGTGACTTGCTTTCCAGAGCCTGTTCCCCTTCTTTAGATTCCTTAAGCTGCTTGAACTATAACCTGTGCTTCCTTTATTGGTGCAATGACACTGCTTTTTCCGAGTGAAACAAAGATGATATAATAGGTGTAGATCACTTGATTTTAGGTTTTTCTCTTCACGTTTTTTTATTTCATAAGGCTCTTGAGTCACATTCTCCAATTCCTTACTGTATTGGTGCTCCACTTGTATGAAGTTGTGCATGCTCTTCCTCTTTTGATGGTATGAGAGGAGAATGGTTAATTAGCTCTTTTCACCTGCAACCTCTTGAATATAGTATTAGATAAACGTGGCTGAGTGAGCATAGAATCCTCTCGAAGTGCCTCTTACATGGTGTGGGTGAGGGCTAGTTTCTCAGGAGTGACAGAACTCGACGACAGACATCACCATGACAGAGTCTGTCGTGATGCAAGCGCTACGTCTCACTACCTAGTGAATCACTCAACTGACAGATGTGATCAACAGATTGAAAATATATCAACCAGCCCAATTAATTAGTCCTGACAACAGCAGTATTGCATTGCCTTTTGGAAGAGCTGAACTTCCCCCTTCTCCCCAATAATTCCACTAAAGAAAATCCAGAAAACCACTCAGTAAAACCACTCTAGAAATAAGGGATCTCTCTATCAAACTGATTTCCTGAATTAATCTTAACACTTCCACAAGCCACTGGGAGAACTCAAACCCGTACGTGAAACAGGATCAGCAGCAGTGGCTGTCCTGGGCATCGCACGTGTTGAGTGGGTGCTCAGCTGAGTCTCTTTCCTCACAAACTAACCCAAACCAACAATGTTTCAAAGGGTTTTGGTGGAAGAATCCCTTTTCAGATAATAAATGCAAAGTGGTTAAAGAAAAAAAAATAAAATCCCTTTTCTTCCCAAGTGCCATCCCATCCCCCTCCAGAAAGCATTAGTCTGACATCTGCTACTGCTGCTGCTCTGCCTGTTATTATTTGTCTTAGAGCCTCTGCCCATTCTTTTGCTTCTACAGTTGCTGCTGGTGTTTCCTCTTGGTGTTTCCTGACTGCCTGGCCTAAATTCCATCTGACACCCTCTTGCCCCTCTGGCTTTCTGCCCAGCTGGCTAAGGGCTGGCATTCAGTTGACTGCAGCGCTCATTTCTGCAGTAGGAATATAAAATAATATTTTGGTTTAATTTTCTTTTGAGGAGCTCTTCAAGATCCTTTCATGAAGGTGATATATTATTTTTTCATGCTGACCTTTCAGTTTGATCTTTGATCTGCAGAGAATCTTGTACCCGTGTGAGTATTGTCAATGACTCTAAGGACTGCAAAGAAACTTGTGGCGAATTTCCTGCTTCAAAAACCATGATGAGTTGGTTTGGTTGAGAAAAGGCCTGGAACAGACAGTTTTCTCCTTCCTTTTCAACAGCTTCACAGTCTTCACAGATGACTGCGCAATCTCACTCCAGCAGCATCCCCAATACCTCTGATATCTCTGATTTTTATAGCCATAGGAGATGAAATGTTTGAAAGCTCAGAGCTCATGACAACAGCTTATCAGCAATATCCTCATATTGCTGATTGATATGACTTTTTTCTTTTTTTTACTAGCTTTATTAGATCATCTAGGAAACATTCCAGTCTTCTGCACTAGCACTGGTCCCTGCCAGCGTGCTGAGGGTGGGGAACCTGCTGACCTGATTTTTTGGAAAGGTCAACTTTTTTTTTCTGTCCTCGAGCTACCACCTGTATTCTATTAATGGACAAAATAGACTTTGGATGTAATATTATCTGTTCAGCTGTGAAATAACACCTATCCCATGCTGGGATTTTTAATTTGGAACCAAAATAAATCCTGAAGGAAGAACTTAGTTACACTGCAAGTGACCTGACATTGGCTTGTGCACAGAAAATAATGGCTTTCTAAAGTGGCTCAAGTGAGGTGCTACATCTGCAACTTGATGCTCCCCACTTGTCTGTCTTCAGGATGATGAGCATCTCCTTGCACTGTAAGATGTTATCTTAGGAGATAATGCTATGCACCCTAGTAAACATTTTTATAATGACAAAAGGATTTTCTGAACAGCATACTGGGACCACTGGTACAGTACAGAGAATACCAGGGAAAGATTAAGTCTGAACTGAACACGAAGAGTGATATTCAAACTGATGCACAAAATTGTGGTCAAGAGCATATCTCCCAACCTAAAAACTGAAGATTCATAAATGAGGAGGAAACACAAGTAAATGAAAACCCTCTCCCTTTCTCCTGGAGTTACCTAGCTAGCTGTGTTGAAGGAGCTGAATGCAAGAAGAGGTACAGATCTGAAATGTGCAAATACTGGGTTTTATAAAGAAGCTATTTCCAGGTGGAGGGATCAGTCTGTTTGGAGGCACAAGGTTCTTTCATGCAGCTGGCCTTGAATGATTATTTCTCAATGTTTCACTGTTACCCTGCCCACACCACAGTTAAGCAGTACTTAAAACATTCTCAGGACTAAGAAAGTAATGGAAGTGGAAAACAGAAGTTTTAATGTAAGGGGCAAAAATGTAAAACATGTCATCTTTATCTAGTTTGGTGCAGATACAATGTATTGGGAAAGATCCAGAATAATCTTTTGCCATAAAAAGGTATTGTGAGTCTGCTGAGCACTCTCCTGTCACACAGCACACATGCCTTGAATGCACATCTACCATACTCAGATTTCTGTCAAAATATAAGAAAAACACTGCAAAGAAAATCACCCAGCTCTTAGGAGTGTTGAGTAAAAAACTGAAAACATAATATGTTGGTAGTAGTGTGCTGCAGTCCTGCAGAGATGCTTCTGGTGAACTTCCACCAAAGCATTTCTTGGTGACTCCTGTTCCTCCATTGGGTGTGTTCTTGGGCAGCATCACGGGCTTCGGCGGTCGGTGCTCCGCAGAAATTATATTGCCTGCTCCAAAAAGCAAGAACGAGTACAAGAGGGGTTAATTTGAACTTCTTGGTTCATTCTGAGGTGGTATCTTGGGAGTGTGCTTGACAATCTTAACTTGACACCTGTATATATATATTTATTTTTATTAGAACATAGAATTACATTGTATTTTAAGTGATTCTGTTTGATTTGTAAAATGATATTTTGTTTACATTGGTTCTTCTGGTTTGTTTTCAAAATGTTGTTACAGTGAGTTCTTAAATATTTTAATTAGCAGCACATTAAAAAATACTGTTTTCAGGGAATTAAGTTATTTAGAACTAGTTAATGTCCTTCTGTATCCCTTTAACCTGAATCTAGACTGCTAATCCTGTTGAATAACAAAAACACTGAATTTCCCTCCCTAGCTGTAAACTCAGAAAATGCTTGCTAGTAAAGTACACCTTGAATGTCAGTTGAGGGAAGAAAAATATCTTTTTTTTTTTTTTTTTTTTAATAGATTTCTAAAATGTAAATTAACTCTGCTAAAATGTCCATCATGAAGGCTAGTGGAATACCTGAAATTCTTCAGGTATCTGCTTCCGTTTCATATGTTATTTCTGGTGATGTTCAGTGAAACACTCCCAGAAGGTCCCTGCTATAGTACTCAAACTGAAAAAAAATCTTTTTTTCATACTGAAGAATATTTGAGTTTCTTGATATCATTACATATTTTGACATCACTTTTTTTTTAATTTAGAAAAAAATCCCCAAAGCCCTTAAGTCTCCTCTCGTTGCTTTTATTTTAGCATAAGTCTGATTTTTTTGAGCCTGCAGAAGTACCTCAGCATATAGAAATGCATCATTTACAGCAGTGCCTGCAGATGTGGCCATTTAGCACATTCACAGGTACATTGGGCAAATGGCTGGGCTTTTCTGTGGCCACATCAGATGTCACCTGCTCTTGGATAGGCATCTTCCTTCCATTTTGTCTTCTCCATGGTTTCCCCTCATTGTCATTCTCTCTGATGTCAGAGTAGGTTTTAACCCTCCATCCCAAGCTGGGCCTGGCTGGCTCCTTTGCCACACCTAGACGCCGCTTGTCTTTCTTGGGTTAGTCCTTCTCTATGCTAACAGACTGATCATTAGTGTCATTTCAGTAGATCTTGACTGATACTGAGCTGTGGAATGCTGGCTGAAATCCCTCCTTCCCACCTTCTCTGACTTCCTTAGCAAAGTGAACCTCTAGTGTCAGCATAGGAGTTGAGCAGAAACAGCTGAAAGGAGGAATGATTTTCATGAAGAAATGAGACAATCTTGTAGTGTTCTGTTGCCCTTACTGCTCTCTGGCCTCCTCTCATCCCTCCCCCTTTTCAGAGCAGGATAGTCCTACCACTTAGCTTAAGCCTCTGGAGTTCAGACTTCATTTCTGTTTGGCTACAGAAGCTCTCTGGAAGAGATGCTTTTTTTATTATTATTTTATTTTTTTCTCCTGACTGTGCTGAGAGCAATTGGCATTCGGTATCAGATGCCTGAAGTTTCTTGGTCACTGATATTGCCCAGATCTGCAGTTTTACTGATGGCTTGTCACACGTTTTCATTCCATTCTGCTTCTTCCTCTCTAGTTCCAGTGCAAGTGCAGTTTTCCCACCCAGGATCTCTTAGATAAAGCAGCACAGACTCAAAGCTCCCAGCTTCAAACAGCTCCATTATTCCCTGATGCACTTCAAAACTGCCTTTTTTTTGTTTGCAGGCCTCTCCCCAGGATCTCTTGGGCTAACTCCAGCCTTGTGAAATAACCTCCCCTCTTTGCCCTCCTCTGTTCAGCTAGAAGTGGCCTTCTGTCTGACCCTGTTGCTTCTGCCACCTGGAGCAGCCTTCCTGTGTCTTGCTGCCTTTCTGACTCACCACCTACTTTTCAAATGCCACGTGAAAACCTATAGTTTCAACCTTGCCTTGTAACAATCTGGAGCAGCTTAAGGAAAACAACTTCTGGCTGTTACCCAAAGAGGGTTCAATAATTATTTCTCTAACCCTCCTGAAGTAAAAAGGTTGGCCTCTGAAAACAAATAGGAGGACCTCCCACACATGATCCATTTTGGCTACTTTTTTATGGGAGAGGTAACAAGAATAAATTAAGACTATAACAAGCACAGTGCACAAGATACAGAGTGTCCATGCAAATAAATCAGATTTCTGCTTTATTCCTTCCTTTGGTTTTCCCACCATGTTCCCATCAACCCCTCATTCTTAACCATTTAAGAATAGGTGTGTTTTAGGAGGTGGGAAGGACAAAGAGAACTCTTCCACAGAAATAAGGTTAAATACTCACCAAGAATAGGCAGATTGGAAGGAGTGACTGAATTTGAGTTCACAGTTGGGTACTGCTGGAATGTGACGCCGTCGGTGCTCTAAACCCACTGCCCTGCAGCAGTGCTGTTCTCCCCGCTGCATCGCAGCAGGGCACAGACACTGCAGCTGAGTTCTTACGTGACCCATTTCCACACAGTGCTCTCTGGCAGTGGATGGAGCAGGACCAGAGACAAGATAGCACAGGACGGATTTTCAGGCTACCCGCAGTTAAAGGCAGTTTTACATCAGAGAAAAGAGCAGGTAAAAAGCATTTGAGAACCAGTTTCTCTTGAAGTCCATGTTAATGCCCTTGGGGCAGAAAGAGGAGGGAGAGAAACGTACCCTGGAGATCATAAAATCTTCCACAGTGCTTGTTTCTAACATATTTTTTCCTGACCACTTACTGTTTATCTTTCTTTCTGGAGTTCTTAAGGGCCCATTTTCCCTGTAATTTCATATACTTTTTTTTCCCCAGTGCTGCTTGTTGCTTGTGAATGCTCATCCTAACCAGCCTCAAGCACCTTCTTTGTGCTTGGGGAAGGCAGCACCCTGCTTCCAATTAGCAAGGCATGTTAGCTGCAGATTTCTAACTAGAAACACCTCTGATGCTTTTTATTTGTGTTTGGTGCCTGCTGTCCCCCGTCAAGCTCAAGAGATTGCTGTGCTTGGAGTTAGATATACAGATCTTGTCTTCATTAGGAAAAAGATGGTTTAGATGTCTCACTAAAGTGTTCCAAAAGACGAGCTTAACTCAAATCAGTTGCTGTTTTTCTAAAGGGGATTTGTTAACTTTGAATTGTTAAAAGAGATTAAAACAGTTTCCGTCTTTGGTAAGACTGTAGCAATGGTTAAAACGGGGAAACTGCCAGCCAGACTCTGTAGGCAAGTCATGCAAGCTCTTGTTCCTGTCACCCACCGAGACCAGTTAAGATTTACTTTCCACGCAGCAGAACTGCTTTGGGAGAGCACACAGAGGCAAGCTTACCTAACCCGGTGAGCGTTGCATCAGCTAGAGCAAACTGGTAACATAGGACTTACAACTTTGAGCAAGTTCTTTATTTCCCTAAGCCTAATTCTTTGCGTCTATTCACCCTGCACGAGGGCACAATGGATAGGAAATTCTTTCACAGATGTTGACGTAGCCACAACTTTCCCCTTAGGCCACTTGGCAGAGCTGATGCAGAGCACAGCCCCATGAGCTGGGCGCCCCTCGCTGCCATTGTTCGCCTGTGCGCTTCCTCCTGGGAAGGGGCTCCCTGGGTGTGCTACTCCAGAAACATACCCTGCCAGTCTGGGAGGAGACCTGAAACACAGACTTCGGCTCAGGTCTACGTTGCAAGCTTTTATTTCATCACTGCTGTTTATTGTGGTTTATTTTATTACCATATTTCTCATACTGAGCAGGAAAGTCATCGTATTTTTAAATGGAAACTTTTCGATGCGAGAATGAAAAATTGTGCAGCTGCAAAGGGAGGGGAGGAAGGTGTCATCGTGTAGGTCTGAGTGGTAAAATGGTGTGTGTGTGTTTTGCCCGTAGTAGTTGAGTGATTCTGCCACAGGCTAGCCAGCTTTATCCACGTAGTTTATTTCAGTAACTGCCCTTCAGAGCATGGTACTCTTCCTGTTATCTGCTATTGCTGTGAGCATTGCAACTATTGGTGTGAACAGCTGTTCCTCTCCCATTATGTTATTTGCCATAATATATGCCAACCTAACTTCCTGACATATGTGGATACAAGTCCTTAACATCTCTTTAATGTTTTTCTTCGGATATTTCAATTACTTATTCTCTAAATCAGAATTAGCTTGCATATTGCCATTATATTTAAATACATCATTTGTGTCTCTGTGGGTAAGTGCTAGTTTGGTTGCAATCGTTGCATTGCAAGCCTGAGGCTAGAGCAAGGCTATTGCTTATATAATATTTTAAAGGAAGGAGACCATTTGGCTTGTTTTGTTAACAGTCCTGGGGCGATCATTTGTATAAAACCACTGAAGGCTCATACAAGTGACACCTATATAATCTCCAGGGAGAATGTTCCTCTTGGTCTGTGCTAGAAACCCCAGCCTGAGAGTCATTAGCAAAGTAAAATTGCAGAAAACTTCCCTCCTAAACCTCTAATAAGAGATTCTGCAATAGCTGAAGCAGCTAAGATGTATCACTCATCACTGCTCCAGAATCTAAGGCGGGGGGTAGGGGGAGCAGGAGTGTAAGAGGGTCTTGGAAACTTCTGAAATCAGTGTTTTCATGCTTTAAGGTTTATATTTAACCTTCATTAAATGTTCAAGTAAGTGAATATTTTGGTTTATTTAGTGGGGTTCAGGTTGCAGTACAGACCACCACTCATTTCTGCTTTAATCTTTGCACTTGTGGAAAACAATTACTAAATTTAGACACTATTTAATCCCTTTCTTTCAAGTCTGTTGTCTTAAAACCAGCAATAAAATAATCAAACTTTAAAAGCAAGTCCTATTTACATCTGATATAAACCCAAACTGTGCTAATATTGGCATTTCAGACTATCTAGGAGCTCGTCGCTTTCTATTTTGCTAGCTTGGGTACGGTCTCTGC
This sequence comes from Megaceryle maxima, assembly GCA_024605025.1. Lineage (NCBI taxonomy): Eukaryota > Metazoa > Chordata > Aves > Coraciiformes > Cerylidae > Megaceryle > Megaceryle maxima. Next base: position 134,061 of record JANHGN010009953.1, read on the forward strand.
GGGCTGGGAAAATTCCCAGTGTATTATTGGATTCCAGTCATGGCTGACATCTGCAGCAGCTACCTGCAAAACCATCCAGCACTATGGAGCACACAACTCCTGGCATTTCTGAACTGGGATTGTTCACAGTGACTCCCTCCCAGGGCCTGCCCTGGGATACAGGCTGCACCCAGGCTGTCCCGGTCAGGATTTCAGAAATCTACATAGCAACAATTAGCTCCTGGAGGTCCTCATCATTTTATCTTTCTGATCAACTCTGCCTGCTGGAGTAGGAGTTGATGGTGTGAGCTTGCAGACTCGGAGACATGAAAGTAGTGCTGAATTATTTATTTTTATTTTTATTTTTTTAAGCTAGCTAGACCCACTTCCAAATCACTTGCCTGGTGTTTTCATCCTGCCAGAGCCTGAGAGCTGTGGAGCTATAGATCTCGCAAGCAAATGACAAAGCCATGATCCTTGCCCTGAAGCAGCTGCAGTCCAAGACTCCAGTCCTGTGATCAGGCTGTTGCGAGCTGCCATGAGCCGTCCAAAGGCTCTGTGCTTAGTCCTGCTCTTGGAGCACACCCTCTCATCTTTGAGCCCTGGACTGCAGAATGTCAGAGCCAGATTTCTTAAGGTAGCTGGTGCTGAACTGTCACAGCCTGGGGAGACTAAACGCTGCTAGACTCTAGCTGGGAGTTTCTGAAAATAACCCCCAAACTCTTGGTTCCCAAGTAACATGACACTCTGAAAAGTTTCCTTTTAGGCAGCGAGAGCTCAGCTCTGCCCTCTGCACGCACAAGGGCTGGATTGGCTTCAGCAGGAGCCAGCACGCTCTGGCGAAGACACCGCGCTAGAAGCGGCATTCTGCTGGTGGTTCTGCCTGTGCACATCAGGGATATTTTCCAAGGTGAAGACAGTCTGTACTAACAGAGAGGGAGAATTGCGGGTGAGGTTATTTTGGCCTGGGTTATTTAGGAAGTCAAGACTACGTGTTATGTGATCACCTTATAATCTATAAAAATTCAAGTACTAGGGCTAGTGGAGCTCGCTCTGGGTCACGCATCTATTGGGACTCTAAAGGAGCATGTATAACAAGCTCAAATGCATGTATGCCACTTAGAGAGAACTGTTACCCTCCCTGTTACTTGAGTCTCCCCTTTTAGTGCGCCTCTAATTAGGCTCGGGTCTTTCTAATGTTCCCCTACTCCATTAATTACACGTGTGGAGTCTGAGGAATCGTCCCTGGAACTGCCTGGGAGTGTCAAGTTCAGCTTTTGTGTAAGCGCTGGCAGGCTCTGGGAGCAACTGGCTCCGGAGCTGTTTGTAGCGCTGCAAGTGTGGATGTAAGACACATGGTAGGGAGGAGACACGGTGATGCTGTGGAGCGAGGCATGGAGCAGAACCTCAGTCAATGAGCCTGTGCTGTCAGTGCTGAGCTTGGCTGCAGCCAGAAGAGGACTTTGCCTTTATTTTCAGACCCTGCATTGCCCCTGCAGCTGGCTGATTTTTCACTTGTAAGAATTAAAACCCAATAAACCAAAACAACAACAAAATTCTAGTAAACTAAATTGTTTCCCCTATAAACTTAATATCCTGCCTCACTTCGTCTTCAGTACTTGTTCTGCACATTCAGAGATGTTTGTGACTTCTTCCCCGATTAAGGGCAGTCTTATAACTAGAGCTGGGTGATGCTTTTCAACTTACTATTATTATTCACCAGAAATGCAAGTGCCAAAATCCTTTACTAAATTAAAAACTTCTAATGAATAAGGGAATCAGTTTTTCAAAAAACATTTTGTACAATATTTAAACATAGTTTACATTTCTTATTTGAACAGACATTTTATTTTGAAATCCAAAATTTTAATTCAGGTAATTCCATAGACTGGCAAAAACTACAGAATTTAATCAGAAGTTTCATTTTGGGTCAGGCAAAAGGATTTATTTAACCTAGTTAAAAAAAAAAAAAAGACTCTGAAAACAGGAATTCAGTTCTATGAGAACTGCCAAAAAAAAAGTGAAAAGCTTTAGGTTTAGTTAGTGAACAAAAAACTTCTTTTCTTCCAGTCATTGATCTCTGAAGCTAGTGAGGTGATAAATCTTCATCCAGCTTCTGTACAAATAATTAAGACACATTTTCTGTATATTGTGTTTCCTGGTAATAAGATAACTTCATTTTTTACATTACGCTGCTTCAGGATTTGTAAGACTGGAGGCAATTAATTCTAATACAATTATTTGTTAGCGATTGGAGATCATTAATAATTGCACAGACTAACAGAAAAAGCTCTCAGGAAGCAAAGAATTTTTTTCATTTACCTTCATTAATAAATATGAGTAAAATAGGGATTCAAACAGAAACTGCCAGTCAAAATAAGCTCAATCCTGGCAGGAGTGGACGCTGACCACAGCGAGGGGACACTGACTCCCACCACCTGACAAGCTATGGCAGCAACGGGGACGAACCCCACGATCTGCTATAAATTTCAAGCAAATAAACTGTATGCACAAGTAAATCATAACAATGCAGGTACCCAGTAGAGCGCTCAGCCCTACCCGCAGCCTTGCTAAAGTCTGTACAGTCAGTGAACTGCTTATTCCTTATTACCCGTCCTGTCTCTCCTTATGTAATGCCAATTTTTGGCACTAATTCCAAAGTCCATGAAAGCTTCAAAAATACCCCAAGTGATAAAGTACTGATTATCCACTGCAGATGAATTGAAAGGTCCTCTTCCATAACCTTTATGTGACTTGGGAACGTGCATACCATTTCAGGCAGCTTTGGAGTCGAATGCAATCTGTTTCCACTGAAGGCAAAGCAATACTGGAAATGTGATTACAATAATTGTATTATGGACATGGTATTGTCATGATCAAGTGAAGGGCTCCAAAATGTAACTGATAAAGCTGTAACTTTGACCTCCGTCTTCAGCTTAAAAACTCGATACAGTTCAAATATCACCCTGTACCAGCCTCGTTAGTGCAATAGCAGGCCTAATTGGTCCTTCCCTGCTCCCATGAGTCACTTCACAGACAATATTCATGTAAACAAGAGCTTGTGGGAGGGGAGAAACAGGATCCATCTTTTGATGTCAGTTTAGAGCACAAAAGACTAAATCATCTGCTGTCACAGTTCCATCAATTCCCCAGAGTTGGAGAGGCAGAGAATTCGATTCAGAATTCCTGTGTAAACATGCTGGAGCAAATTCATGGTTGATGTAAATTGCTTGAACTTCCTTGATTTTATTTGACTCGGTGAAACCAATGAATTTACGACAGTTTACTCCATCTGAGGATCCACCCCCTTCATAAATATTTATGCGATGAGAAAATTATAGTAATATTTTCAAATAGTTTAATATGGTGTTCCAAATCATATGGAACAGCGTAGACCCCTTCTGCTTTGTTTTCTTATCCTCTGAATTCATTCAGGTCCTAATTTGAACTTTGCAGCTAAATATGGAAAGAAATGTGTCAATTGTACCAGTCCTACCATTAGCTTCAGTTTGCAGAAGTGCCATTGATACAGACTTCTGCATTTATTTGGGGTGGAAAGTGTCTATTTAAATTGTGAGATCAATCGTCAAATTAGATGTGTGACTGCACACATCGTTGCAGTGTTTATTTTCTTTTCTGGCACACTTGTGGCTCTTTGGGTTTGAAGAATGTAACTCAATTGGAATGAGCCTCAGTGATAAAATGGTCATCACATAAGATGTCTTTGTGTTGTTTTGAAATGTACTATTACAAGGCATTTTAATAAACTTTGTTTTTATTTTCCTTGATTAATAACACATTTGCTTGTGAATTTTCTGGGATGTTTGATTCATGGGCTTTCCTTTCTTTTCCTTAGAACTCCTTGGTGGCAGCAGCCTACGGGAGGCCTTATGGGACTATCCCATGGCGATCTGACCTGGTTCTGGCTTTGTCCAAGTAATTTTAGTCGCACTAACACTTTTGACCCCTGGTGTCATTGATAAGCTCCAGAGCACTGAGTGCTGGGTCAAAAAAGTTTTGAAAGATCTCAGAAAACTAAATGCTTAAAACCATGTGATTGATGGGGTTTTTTTTTTAATTATAAATATAGAAAATAATACTCTGTCACTTTCTCTCCTTTTTTCCTGCATACTTATAGAGAGACAAAAGCTGTTTTATCAATAGTAGATTGATTGCATGCATTAAATATTGTCCAGTGCTGTAGAGGATAGTTCCATTTCGGCGTTGAATGTTGAATAGCTGATGCGATTTTTCCCACTTCCTCAGCTGCATTATTTAGCAGGAAGGACACTGAACGTAGTGTAAGGCACTAAGGAAGAGCAGCTGATCACCCGTGCTAATATGGTTTCACTATAGAATACTGTCATCTTCTTTTGATTGGCATTTGCCTTTCATAGAATTGTTTGGCTAATGCAGTGCTTAATAGTTTCATGTTATCTTTTTTTTTTTTTTAAGTTGAAGCTGGCTTTTATCTTTAAACTGTTTTTATAAAGCAGAAAAGCTGCCTTCCTTTGAACTCATCCTCTGATGTCATAAGAGCTGGGAGCTGACATGAATTACGCTGTGAAAATACTGACATTTAGAGCTAGGTACCAGCGTCTACTAAAATACAGTAACGCGTGTTGCGTTCAAGAAGATTTTTTAACACACTATTATTAGTGTCAGGCTCTTCGGTTCAAACGCCTTTGATAAGTGAAATTAGCACACTGTTTTTCCAGCCTATGTATGGTAAATTCTTTTCCCTTTTGGGGTCAAAAAATATAAATATTAAAGCAAACTCCGAGTGTCGCTATTTGCGAGGTTGCAATGTTTGTTATTAGAACTGTGGAATATGTTCAATCTTTTAGGCAGGATTGTGTGAGGGACCCATGAAAGGACAGGAAACCTCTATATTTGCTGGCAGCGTGCCCGTGTGAAACATATTGCTCACAGTGCCATCCTGATGGCACCGTGGGGAAGGACAGCTCAGCTATGCGGTATGAAAACATGCCACCATATCTATATTTCATAACACAGCACACGCAAGTCAGTCGTGAGTTGAAGTTAATTAGATGAGGTTCTTTGCAGGAAGCCTGTTCTGTGGACAACTTAAAAAAACCAAAACAAAACAAAAACCAAAACTGGAGGACATTCAGTGGAATTAGGTCCCTAATCTTAATCCCCTCCCAGGAGAAGCAGCAAAATGCAGGAAGCACTTTGCACAAGGCTTCCTCTGGGTCCCCCAGAGATGTCCCACAGAGAAGCCTGGTTTTAATGCTGCATTCCTTAGCACAAATAAAGCACAGCTTTACATCATTACTTGTTCAAGGCTTTGAAAAGAGGCGCATATTGTACCCTACAGCATAGGTATAGTGAGGCGGTAGGGACAAGTACTTTTTCCTTATGCTTTTTTTTTAAATACAAGAAGATTATACCATACGTGAAGACAAAGTGGACTTTTGATCTTAAGTAGCATAAGAAAATTATGTAATGCTGTGTTTACTGAGAAGGAGGCAGAATTTAACACCATTTATTTCCATAGTGTCATGCCAGTCCTCTAAATGTCGCCTGTATAAACATTTTTGATTCCATCAGTCAATTTCACTGTCGGTGTTAATAGAGATTACTCTTCCCACGAGTATATAGAAAGTTGGAGATGCTTTTAATCTCCCTGTTTGTCTTATCCAAAGAAAAGAGATCCAGCCAACCAAAAAGCCCCCAGCTTTTTGTTTTATTGAATCTAGTCCATAGCTCCTGGAACTAACTAAAACAAGAGAAAAAGAAATCCAATGCATTTGTAAGTAATTCCAATTAAGAAGAGCAGATTTGGCCAGCTGAGGATGCCTGGGCTGCGTATGGAAGCAATTCTCCTGGCTCCATCCACTCTTATCTGACCCAATGGAGCACAGGCTAGTCCCTGAGGTCCCTGTAGGGCAGCCTGGTCTCCCTGGGGACCCTCAGCGCTAGGAGTCTATCATGTCAAGCACGGAGGGGCTGCTTACCTTGGCTTGGGAATGCCAGGGGCCACCCCAGCCCCATCAGAGCACCCTGGGTCTGTGCCGCAGGCAGGTTCCAGCCCTGTTTGCCTCAAGCCTGCAGCATGTGCTCATCACCCACACACCCACAGTAGTCTCAAGCCCCTAAACTTAGTCTGAGAGGCTGTAGGTGGATGCAGGTATGTGAAAGAAAGAACAAGGAGCAGCAACTGGACACAACTGGTCAGCAGGCTGAGCCATGCAGCACCATGGTGCCCTCGCACAAGGTGAGGGGCCGCAGCACCGATGGGGCTCCTGTAGGCTTTGCCTCTTCTGCATCAGCTGTGCTGTAGCAGCGGGGGACCTGCACCCTCTGTGAAACCACACAGGGGTGTTGTGAGAAAGTAATGGCTAGAACCAGTGCAAGCGTGCGGGTGTGCAATGATACAGAGGGTGTACTGGTGTTTAAGCAGAAACAATCATTTAAACAATAATTGCACAACCATTATCAGTCATCCTTATCGATTGCTTCTAGTCAAAAGCAATCATCTCTGTAAAGGTTTCTGCTGTTTGGAGGCAGGCCTGGATTTAAAACCACAAGATAAAGATAAAATAAGATTATATTAAAAAGAAACTGTTGCTACTGGAATAACCTGCTGGAAGATCTGGTGCAGTGTTCTGCTCGTGTTGCTGCTTATACTCAGGACCTGGCTCCTGAGCTGTACGCAGCAGGAGGACACCAAGGTGTACAGGGTTTGCTCACAAAGGTTTCCCACCCCTCCATCTCCACCCGCCTCCCCCATAACACCTCATCAGACTCTTGGACACACTTTTCTCCCCCTGTAGATTAATGCAGGCTGTCCAAAAGAAAACTGATAAAGAATGGTGTTCTGTTAAACATCCTTTATTTTATGTAGAGCCTTTAACTTAAAGCTTGATTTTCTAAAATTTCATGTCAAAGTAGTGTGAAAAATAGGACAAGTTTTCATCTTTTTTTTTCCCCAAAACAGAAAAAAAGATGATAAATAAGAAATAACCAGTAAACCGTAAGAAATAACCAGATCCAGACAGATGTACTTTAGCTTTCAAAAAGGAAAAGCAAAAAGAAAACAACCTGTGATATGTTTTTCCAGAAATGGACTATTTGGATGGAGTAGAGCTGCTTGGTTAGAAAGAAAGAAGGATGGGAATTATTAGGAGAGAAGAAACTGAGAAAAGGAAGGTTGGAAGAGCTTAAGTGATCACAGAGATGTAGCCTGAGTGGGAGGTTGAGCAAATGCACACTGGGAGACCCCAGGGTACCACAGGTGGCTTATGAGTTGATGGCCTGTCATCTTCTACCTCCCTCAGTTCTCTAACAAAGTTATTCCAGTGGGAGGGATGATTTTCATCTTCCTCAAACCACTCATAGAATTTTGAGAAAGAACTATGCAAAATGAAGAGTGCATAAAAGAGAAAAGGTCAGTGGAACTTGCAGGCTCAGTAATTCATAAGGAAAAAAAAAAAAGGTAGAAGAGGTTGAGAGAGGGACAAAATCCCCCAGGAAATGAGGGATATGGGTCTGCACTCAGCAGTGGGGGGAAAGGCATTTACACAGGCTCTGTTTGCTGCAAGGGTGGTGGGATGTGCAAGGCACAGGATACAGAAAGGGGAGAAGAGGTGGAAAGTCAAGCCTGAGTGTACTGGTGATTAAAGGCCTGTCAGAAGAAACCCATGAGAAAGAGGTTAAAATTAGGAAAATGAGAAGGCTATGAAAAGCTTTGAAAGATAGAAAGTGAAAGGTGGAGAAGCTTTGCAGTAGAAGCCTGTGTCTCTGCTACCCTGCCTTTCTTTGCTATTCTTCTGAGAATTAGGAAACAAGATGGGAACTTTGTATGTGAGCTGAATTTGTGTTTGGGTGTCTGTTGAGAGTATTCTTAAAGGTCTCTTCCAACCCAAATGACTCTGTGATTCTATTCAAGTATTTAAAGCTGGAAAGAAACATTGAGCATCTAAGCTGCATGAAAATAATCAAATCCATTTTGTGCTCTTATGCTGCCTCAGAGAAGGCTGTAGCCTTTCATCCTGTGCATGATGTTTTACATGATGTTTTCAGCATCCCCTGAGCTACACATCCTACTGCCTGTGCTGGGGTCTGTGTTCTTTGGACATACAAAATTTCCCAAGAATCCTTTCCTAGTATTTTCTACATCACACACGGGCTTTAGACTTTTCTTGGTAGGAGCATTAGTGCCATCCAACTGCTGCGTCCTCCCAATACATTGCGGAGTTTCAACACAGCGAGGATGATCCTTGGACACCCCCCTCCCAAACCCCAAAGCTCTGTCACTGGCAGAAAGGGTGCCACAGGCTTTGGGGGTGTCAAGCTTAGGGATCTTCTTCTGACCCTTCCCAGCTCCCGCTCGGGCAGGATCAGACCTTAACTGACGGGTCATCAAGTATTGATCACTACTGGCACGCTCAATGGACTCTGCCAAAATGATCCCACCTCCCTTCGGCACTGTACTGGGGGTAGATTTGTGCTGGGCCCTTAAGCAAATTTACAAAGCAGGAAAAAAGTCTGCGAGTTGAAGCACAGCTCTCCGAGAGGTGCAAGCACCAAACTGCTGTTGGGAATCCTGTCCTCCACTGCAATGGATGGGTCTGTTCTGTTCATACATCACTCCTGCAGAGTGAAGACATCTGTGGAGGGGAAAAAAAAATTAGTCAAGGCAGCTAAGGAACCTTGCTCTGAATGGGTTGTGTCCCAGCAGGGAGAACTGGCTGGACTCTTGGCTCGGGAAGGGGTGCCTCTGGGGACTGGAAGTTTTTTCTTTATGATTTGCAAACCTGTATTGTGTAAAATCATTTAATGCTTACTATTCAATTGATTTTGAAGTGGATAATCATCACTGAGCTTTAAACACACGGAGGTTGTTGTTGGAGCTACAGATTTTCTTTGTTAATACTAACTTTAAATATTTATTCTGGATAAGGATAATCTAGTAATATGGGGAAACACCTGCGCTTGAACTGCTGCGATAAGGATCTCTACTGTACACTTCTACTGCCAATATTTTCACAAACTTCACTACATTCAGTAGTAAATAACTTGAATTCGTTTTCCACTCTTTTTGTCTCACAAGTTTGAGTGTATCTGATGCATGAATCTTTACAATAGGTTGTAACCCCCAAGTCATGTATTTAAGGACCTGGACTGAATTGTTTGAGGAGCTCTGTCTGACAGACGCCCTCTTTTCCTCCAGCACTAATTGGGTGATGATAATTGGGTTGCTTCAGGAAACACCAGAGCAGGAGCAGGAGAAGGCAGCTGGAGACAGTGTGTGAGGAAATCCCAAACCACGCGCAGTTTGACAATTTTATGAAGCTAGAGCACTGCGCTGTCTCTCTTCAGCGAGTATTACCAACAGGCAACTCCATCTCCTTCGACAGCCCCTTTACTGGAGCTTTCTAAAAGCTGTGTGGAAGGCACATTTTTCCCTTGAAAAGTGGAGAATGAAGTGATGTGTTTCTCCCTCTGACAAGAATATAACCAGGGAAACTGATGCTGAATACCTTTATTATATGTATATGAGTGTTAGATGCTTTTTCCTCTACCGATATATATTTTTCAATGGGAAATATCTGAAAAATGTTTTTTAGATGTCTTACTGGTATATCAATTAATGTATATCAATTTGTTTAAATTTTTAACTTCAGATAGTATTTTTCTCCAAAATGGCTTACATTTTTCTAAAAGACCCTTGAGAAGGGAACGGTAACATTGATATTTATTTTTAAAAAATAAAAGCTGCAGCCTTTTCTCAGCAGTTGTCAGATATCCTTGTAGACATCTGGTTAGGCTCTTACCTGCAGGGAACTACTGCACTTCAGTGAATTATTCTCAGCTTTGCTTTTTGGAGAAACAGTAATTTTTTGTCATTTTAGTTGCTGTTAAAACTGGTGTAAACCTGGACTGTGTAAAGTCAACAGTAAATTTCCATTTGCCTTAGTGAAGCTGAGAATTCCCTTTCTCAGTGGAAAGAGAAATTTCTCTTTCAGCCTTGTACAAAAGCCAGAGGCAGCAAGTGATCTGTCAGGGAGTTTAAAGCAAGAGCAAGTGAACTGTGGTCCCAGCTTGATTCATCTGTGTGTGAGGTACCTGGAGAAACTGTGAGATAAAAAGAAGCTCATTCTTTAATTTCTGTCCTTATCTGAAAATCCGTGTGATCAGGAACTACCCACATCTTGAATATTTCAATCCTTAAAAGGCAATTACAGTTCACACGAGGGGTGATGTTTCCGACGTAGCCGGTGCTGCCTGATTCTGGTCGCGACGCTGCCTGCGTGCGTGCCAAGGCAGGAGCCATGTGCCAAGCTCAGCGTCCACGTTCAGAAGTGGATTTTGCAGCAGAGCACATTTAACCTCAAACTCAGGTCAGTGTGAAGGCTTTGGAGTTGCAAGTGTGTCTCCAGCCTTTTCCCCTCTTGTGCTGTTTTGGGTTCCCATGCAAGTACAATATAAATAGGAATATTTCAAGCAGTTTAATGCCCACTGATGATAGCTTTGTAATGAAGAACCTGCTCTGAGGAGAAGTTCAGTTTTGATAGCAAAGAAAGTCAGTGCTTCTGTTTTCCATGCTCTGTTAGCTGCATTATGATCTCAGGACATACACAACACTGAAAAGCAGCAGATATGATTCCATTACAATCTAAGCAACAAAATTAATTTCTAGTCATAATTTCTGTTGCATTTTAAATAGCTTTTTTATTAGGTTACATTTATCTGAGATAGAAGAAACATTGTATTGATGCTTAACCTACAGATGCTCTTGTTTTGGTTTAGTTTGTCTAAATACTGCTTTAAAGGCTTCATTGAACTCTTCCTGTAGACTACTGACTATCCGGGAACTGCAGTATGCCTTCTCTTCTGGCTTCCCCTTCTGGTTATGTTTTTCAGAAAAAAAAACCAAACAAACAAACTTATTCAGCTAGAAAACACAGCCAGTCAAAGAGTGCCTTTCTGTGGATCAGGTCCTTCCTTCGCATGCTACGCTGTGTATTAACTATTACTCTCATAACTGATAAGTGCAGGCTCAGGACATCCATTTTCTATTCTGATTATTTATTCCAGAGCTGTGGTGTCTCTGTGTAGCCCTGTTCTCAGGTGAGGAATAGGCAGGTGAAACCTAATATGTAGATGAAATCTAATAATAGCGTGAAGGTTCTTCTTTTTCAGTTCACTGAATTTCACTGTAATTGGGCTTTAAGTAGTAAAAGTAACTTTAAGTTATCCTATGAAAGCAGGGGAATTCAAGGGAGCAGCAGCAATAGGTTGGCTGCTTTTTTCTATGGTTGTTTCTAAAGAGTATTTAAGCCTGGATTTGTTTGTTTGGTTTTGGTTTTGTTGGGTTTTTGGTTTCTTTTGTTGTTGTTGTTGTTTTGGGGGGGGGGGGGGGTTGTTTGGGGTTGTTTGTTTGTTTGTTTTGGGGTTTTGTTTGGTTT
>JANHGN010009953.1:145577-162581 GCA_024605025.1 Megaceryle maxima
GGGGTCGATGTGGTTGTGTTTGTTTCGTTTTATTTTTTTTTTTTTGTTTTTTTTTTTTGTTTTTTTTTAAGATGGGTTTTTTGTTGTTGTTTTTTGGGGGGGGGGGGGGGTTAGCTTTGTGAAGCAATAAACAATGAAGTTAGAATCTCACAGACAAAATATGCATCTTGTTCTGTGGTTGTTTTCCTGTGTGAGTAGAGGGCTAATCTTATTCTTGCTCAAATTAAGGCAAGATCTTCTGGAGGCAGGACAATAAAAGTGCTCCCACGGCACTTAGGGCAGCAGTAGCAGGAAATGAAGGGCAATGTGTCTTCACCCTGTGAGCGGAAAGTGGGAAAGAAGCTGGGTTAGGGAGCAACAGCTAGGCCATAGTGTTCTCTGGGTGTCATTGCCTCAGATGTGAGTAACAGTTCCACAAAAAGGAACATAAAATCAGCTGCTTTTTAGGCCTCATCTAGAGGTGTGGTCCACATCCCCTTGGATTATGTTTCAATCTGAAGGGGGCTATGAGATTGCAGGGTACTGTGGTCAGGTTTCAGAGAAACCTAGAGCCCGTGCTCTGCAAGCACTGCCTGCTGCACCACTCGGGTGCTGTCTGCTTTTGCGGTTTGCCATCATTAATATGAGCAAGGATGACAAATACTAATGTCTGAATAAAGAATTCATCTCCCATTTTCCACCCTAAATTATTCTATACACCTTTTTTAAGCTTTCAGTATTTCACAGTAAGAGCTGAGGGTTTTCCTGCTAACATGAGGTGTTGTTACAAGCCACCTCAATTTGAAGAGAGCTGACGAGTAACAGACCTTCATCAACACAAACAATTTATTCTCAAGCAACGACTGACAAAAGAGATGCAATGGGAGATGTATTTTTATAGTGGATCAAAATTCCGACCACACAAAGAAAAAGCTGATAGTATAGTAGCAAATACAGTAACTGCTCGATGATCCCTGCTGACAGGCCCGTTTTCCTACGAAACCAGCGCCAGCCAGACTGGCAGAGGATGCCTGTCATGGGTATCACCACATAGATACATATCTGCACCTACTCGTCTTGACTCTTGCAGTCAGACCTGCCTTAGAATGGGCAGCGCAGGCAGGCAGTGAGTTTGGGGATGGGGCAGCAGGACCCTGCCTGCCCTCGGCCTCAGCTCTGTGGGAGCCGCTGAGCACCAGGGCCAAGCTCCCCTCCCTTCCCCACCCGCTGCTGCCAGGGCTGGGGCCTCCCTGCAGCACACCTCTGGCTCTCCTGGACTCCCGTGCAGGCTTGGCAGGGCTCACATAGGTTACTTTAGTCTCGTTATTTTTATTTGATTCTTGGGGTGACAACATTTAGCTTTACTGAAACCGCTGAGAGGCCTGGAATACCTGCAAACCCTTTCAGGCACTTGGTTGTATTGCACTGGGGGCCAGATATCTGCAGGGGAGCATTCTGATTTGACAAGTTTCTTGCTATTGCACTGACATTTGCTTAAAAAGCCAGCACGGTTTCAAAGCTCGCTTGTAGAACCCTCATGAAATGATCTGGGAACATTTGCTGGTATTTTCTTTGTTTACTTTAAAAATGACAAATTTACTTATCCAACCTCTCTTCCTGTGTTGCCTTATCACCTGTTTACATAGGAAGGCTTGAAAAACCCCCAGCAAAGCAAATTAAGTGAAGATGTGAATTTAAAACTAATTGCTTTAACAGCACTAAAATGCTGTGTAGGAATTCTTTTTAGAATTTGATCACTCTAAACTACCTTTAACTTAGTTAACTTGAAAGCCTCTTAATTGTGAATAAATTGGCAACTGAGACAAATTAATTAATCCACTTGAAACATTAATTCAGCATAATCTCCTGAGTATGTCTCTGTAGATAATCCAGAGGAATACAGGCTGCAGGAGTGGAAGCTAATGCAGATTGTACTTTCTTTCAAAGGGCCTTGGTTCCCATCTAGGTCTGGTAACAAGTAGCTAAAATTGAAAATAGGTCAGCAGTTTAATTTCTTTTTTTTTTTTTTTTAATTACCTGTTTCTTAGAGTCGCAGTGGTACCAACTAAGTGCTGAGCACTCCTTAAAGTATGGATTTGTGCCTATCCCTGTGCGCTCAACTCTTTAAGACCTAGTCCCAACCCCCTTTAAGTTTCTGAAGCGCCGGGGTTGTTGAAGACCTGGGTTTGTTAGCATCCTCTGATAGAGCCTCAGTATCCTCTTCGGCAGATTTTCGCTCGGCATTTCACTAAGAAAATGAAAGTTCATTAGAGGTGTTACAGATGCCAGCCTTCCCAACTATTTCTGCCTTTTTTTTTCAGTCTAATGAGGTGGAATATAGAGAAATCCTTTGAGGTCTGTAGTAAATCTCCAAGGGAAAATTCTGTTGGCGGAATGTATGGCACATACTGATCATCAGTGTTAGATGCTTCTTTGGTGTAATCTGTGCTGACCTTAATAAAATGTAGAACATGGCTTAGCAGGGTTTGTGATCAGAAATGCTGTAAACCCTACATCGTGGTGTAAAAGTGTTGCATGCACAATTTCTTCTCCAGTGACAGTTTAGAACCTTTGACATTCTGATTTATGCTCTCAGAGTATAGAACGTAATCGCATCGCAGTTTAAAAAAAAAAAAAAAAAGAAAGAAAACCAACCTCTTGAATTTATACCAAGTATTTAATGGTAAAATCGCAAGTTTTTATTCCACTTAGCAATTTGGCAGTGGAAAGGCCCTACTGTGTTCTTTCTTTGAAATCTGGAAAAAACCTGGCCTAGGTTCATTATTTGGGGAAAAAAAGGTTTGCCTTCTGTAGCAATTATCCTCCTAAAGCCACGGGACGCTCAAGGTGTGTTGTCTTTTCCTGGCACAAATATTTAGCTCACCTTTTGTTTTTCTACCAATGGCTACTTAGATGAGACTTCTAGAATGTGGAAAGAAAAGGAAAGCACCTTCTAATAAGGGATTGTCTCCTGATTAGTCCTACTGATTTTCCAAAAGATTGTGCTTTGTGTAATGCATTATAATTATATGACAGGCGAACAGTGAAGAATATGGCATAGCATTTCCCATAGGTTTCCTTTCTGAGATAAGAAAGATAAACATTCTGCTTTGCTCTCCAAGACGGACAAAAAAAAACCAAAACAAAACAGCCCTCTGCAGTTTCCTGCGAGGCAGTTGGATGTGAGCAGCTTTCTGGAGCTGAGGCTTTCCACTGCCAGACAATGATCTGTGTCATGTGGGGAAACTGGGTGTACAAAGTGAGGAAGCCCCCTGAACTGAGGTGTGTGTCCTCAGCTTCCTGAGAATGTGCCTTATCGCCCAAGGGTCCCTACGCACTCACGCCGATTTATCTGCACGGCTCCCGGAGCGGGACAGAGCCTGTTTATTTTTCCAGGGCACTCTCTGTTCTGGGGGAAACAAGAGAGGCCTTTAATTGGATCTCTCTTTTGTTCCTGAATTGCTGAGACTTCAACGAAATGGGGAGGAGCAGGAGCAGGACCAAGGTCTGGTTTAGGGTATGTGCAGCTTGACTCCAAATGACCCACCTCTGTTTCAGCCGTGACACGCGGGCCAGGGAAATGTTTTGCTTAGACTGGCTTTTCTAAAGCTGGAATCGAATCTCTGGTTACAGAACGAAGCGAGCAACAGAGATGCTTTCCGTTTGCTCCACTCTCCACTGCACTTCTACAGTCCAAATTGTGCAAAAGGGGGAAAAAATACCCAGGCATCACTTTCCTGTACCAGCTGGGAAGCATGTGCTACAGTTCCCAAAAAGCCTGGGTGCATAAGAGGTTGAAAGCTTTAGGAGGGTTCAGAGGAAGATGCTGTAAAACTGCAGCGATGCTCCCGCCGTTCGTGGTTAACAAGACAGTGTCAAACACGGCGGGATGACTGCCCCGATAGCTTCAGAGCCTTGCAGTTCCCTGCATTTTTGCTCTCTTGGTTAACTCTCTTGTTCATTTCTTTTATTATTCTCCAACCAAGTTTTGTAATGCACTGACATCTGCTGTGTGTTTGACTAATGCAGCCGCTAAAGAACTGAAGGAAGCCTTGCAGCCTTTGCATAAGGGGGCTCAAGAAATAAAATTGCAGAAAAGGGGGAAGGAGAATGGAGAACCTGGTAGCTTACTGTTGATACAAGGAGGTAAGAGGGAGCAGCCACCCTGCCCTTAAGGGTCTTGTAATAGTTATGTTGGAGGCAGTGGAAGAAAGCTGATTTCATTAACGCAAGCAGCAGGTCTGTTGATTGACTACAGTTAGAAAAAGCTACGTTAGCCCAATTTTCCCTTTATTTTTGGTCTAATTAGGGCTGCGGTGATGCAATGGCCCTGATGTGATAGGCATATGATCCTGATAAATAGCTTTTCTGACAATTTTCAGCAACACTGATGTTGAGATGAACCAGTGTAGCTGAATAAACCTGCTCTTCACAATAACAATCATTTACATCTGCTCAGCAAGGTGGGAGCAGCCTCCAACCCACCAGTGAGTAATCGTAGGTGCTATAGCAGGAGCTGCTGCACAATAATATAGCTTTTAAAATGCTAAACCAAACTGTGAAAAAACTCTTCCAGTTAGATAGCAGCAAAACATACCACTGACCTAAAGAAAGCTTCCCTGAAACATTTCATCTGGTGATTGACTTCTGGCTGGGGCATCAGGCAGCAGAGGTGCTCTATGCCATAGAGCGTGGGACAATAAGGTAAAGCCACAGATGACCCATGCATCACTCAGATCCAGCTCCCAGCCTGTGCTCCTGTGCAGGATACATTTCAGCTGGACGTTTCAGAGACCCAGGGCAGTACTAATCAGAAAGGTTTTACCAAAACAGTTTTAAATGAGAAACTGACCTTTGCCCAAACAAATAATTAGGCAAGTTTTGCTTTTTGTCAAAAAATGATGGTATTTCTAATGAAAAACTGAAACCAATATGGTATTTTTGGTGCAATGATCAACTGAAAATAATTGTGAAGAGGGAAAGCCTCCTAACAAATGTTTTTTTCAAAATACAGACATTACACCAGCTCCATGAATCAATGAGTTACGGTGGTGTCCCTCACATCAGTCATTCTACAGGTAGCATTAGTATAGGAAGTCCCTGAGGTAGGCAAGATTCTATGCATAGACACTTAAGCAAGAAAGAATAGATGGCCTTCCCTTTTTTCTTTTTTTTTTTTTTTTCTATCCCAAAGCTGGCTGTAAAACCATGTTTTGTAAATGTATAGTTTACTAGAAAAAAACAGGCTTCCAAATGTGTCATAAACTGGAGATTGTCCTTCTGTTAATTCCCAGCAAATGTGCAAAAAGACTGCAAGGCCAGGGCAGCGCTGGATTAACACCTCACCCAACGGAAAGAACTGAAACAGAAAAGTACCTTTTCATTATGAAGAATCTTAAACAGTAGGGGAAATCCTGCTCCTCCTGCAATCGAGAGGGAAATTCCTTTTTAGGTTCAAAATTTATCTTTATATTATTCTGCAAACCTAATTAAAAGCCCTGGTGTTTCTAGCACTTTGCAGCCTTCCTACAAGCAGGGAAAGAGATGCAGAGGTACAGTTTCTTTTGTCTTTGTACAGAGATGCAGCTCTTCATGTCTTTGTACAGAGATACAGACTCTTTACATCCTTATATCAGTTTTACAGGTCAGTAGAGGGTTTGCTTCTGGAGTGATAAGCAGGAATGTTTCTTCAAGGGTATGTAGCATTAAATGATTGGTGGGTGACTTTCTTTTTTTGGTTTCAACAGGAGTGATGTCTTTCTTGAAAGTCTATGCTCCAGTGCCCTTCATTTATTATTTTTGTTATTATTTTTATTTTATTATTTATTTCAAACTGAGATGTCTGGCATTAGCAGTCAGGGTCAGTATTTAGACAGATGAGTTTCCAGGTGCATTTAAAGATACTGTTTATTACCTAATTCTGAGAAACAAAATGTACAAAACTGTGATATTAAATGACTAGCAGGGGATGCAATACCAAGTAAAACTCTGCTTCATGCCTTCCAGCAATGATGCTGCTTGTAAAATACTTGAAGTGACCAAAACATGACAGGCTGCTTAAGTGCCGTATATGATTTCAGTCATAACATCACCTAGCAGAGACTGGGGCTTTAAGGAGAGTTGTAATTGTTGATGAACTAACTGATCAGGTGGAGCTGAGCCTACTTGTGCTCACTGGACTGTATGCCTTGCATAGGCCTTCATTCGTTCCTTGATATGCATTGCATGTTTCCAGAGCTGCTCTCTAGCAAGATGCTACACAAAGCACTACAAGCTAACAAATCACTCAAGGCAACAATCTTAAAAAAACAAACAAACAAACAAACAAAAAACCCAAACAAACAAACAACAACAGCCAAATCCTTTCATTTCCTCTGCTATTGATTTAAGTTAGATAAAATCACAGTTAAAAAAATCCAGCCTTTCACCCTGTCCATTAAAAATTAAACCACAGAAGAAGAGCAAATTTTGACTTTTTTGAACTATTATTCCAAATATTTGCTGAAGATTTTAGCATACACTCAGTGCAATACATGCTTCTCTAGTTAGTGGGCATTGCAAGAGCTAAGCCAAACATGAAGCCATTAAACAGAACTGACTCAGTACAATATTCAGTCCTGTGCCACACTGGCTATCAGCCTTCCTATGCAAATAATATTATTTCACCCTTAATATGAGACACCTATGGCCCAGGAAGATGAAGGTGGATGATAGGAAGCTAACTAGGTACCTACTGGGGTGAGGAAGAAGTGGGAAATGGATTTATTTTGCAAATAATTGCATTTTGTTGTTAAATAATCTAATATTTCTATTCTGAGCCCTGCTGTGGGCATCATGGCAGTTCTGTTAAGATCCCAGGGTATCTGTTCTCCATCACAGCTGCACCTTTGGCCAGAGCTGTGCAGGAGCTGCTCTGGCAAAATTCTCTGGGAAGATGGACTGAATCTTTGAAACTCATGGCAATCCTCAGCCTTCCCCTTTCCAATGAGCACTGTCTCTGTGGGCTGTGCTGGCCAGCCCCACATCACACCACTGGGAAGATTTCAGTGTGTCCTGACCTCTGTGGGGAGTTGTTGCTCTCTGACCAGCTTGTGCTGGCTGGCTCCAGTAGAACCTTTGACTGGAACCCTTGGGTCATGGGGTGGAAGTATTTGTGCCTAGCATAGGTTGGACTCGCCTTGGGGGCTTAACTTCTTAACAAAGGGTGTATCTCTTTTATTTGTTGCAAGAGATATCTACAAAATGCATGAAAAAAGGAAAACAAGTTAAAATGAAATTATATGTAAGTAAACAAAATGTAATAAAATGAACGGGATGAACTTTCATCTACATCTCAACTGGATTTGAACCAAGCCCCTTCTGAGAGTCTAGAAAGTTTGGTTAATTATTTTTTATTTGGTCTGCTCTGCATTTCCTTGCTGTCATTGCAACCAAGAGTACAAATGCTGGAAAACTGTGAGCAGCTCTGATATGCTGTTTCTGGCCAGGTCAGAAGTAGGACAAACTGGAAACGTCATGCAAACTCCCATGTTTGGTAGATTTCCAATTCAGGTTTGCATACTCAGAAAGCTGGAATAAGATTGAGATAAACAAAAAGACCTCAGGGTGATTGTACAGACAGAAATTAACTTCCAGACTTTAGGTGGCTGAGCTTAAACTGAAATATTCAGCTTCTTCAAGGTTTCTGTCCTTGATGTGAAGGAAAATCCAACACTGTGGGATTGCATTGTGTTTCCAAGTCCACTGTTTTGTTAGGATAATGCAAAGACTGATATCTGTGGGTCTGTGGGACAGGTGTCTGAGGGTCAGATCCACCTTCCACTGGCACCACAACCCACGTCTCCAACGAGTGCATGCTTTCAAGTTAGGCATTCAAGTTTTTGGAGAGGCTCTGTGTAATCTGAAGTTGACTTTGGCTAAAGCTTAGCTCTTTTCCTCCAGAAGGAAGAAAAATAATTCCATCACATCACTTTTAAGCTGATTCTCTAGAGATTGTACATGGTTTGATACAACAGATTTGTTATTAGATCAAACCTAGTTAAATAATTTGCAATCTTATATTCTTTTTAGAACATGGTAGTAACATTTAAAAGGAAACAAACGTGATTCTAATTGTTTCTCAGAGAAACATATACTCAGTAGAGGCACAGCTACAGTTGGAAGGGGCTAGATTGTCAAGTGCACCAGTTCCAACTGGGGAGCTTGGAATACAGAAATGGCTTTACAATTCCTGCTCATGAAGGCTGCGTGTACATCAGTGTGGCAATGGCACATGCTCCTGAATGTGGCCTGCATCTAACACTGCCAGTTTCTACGAGGAGGTGAATGCAGTTTGTAGGGACATGTAGGCCACCTTAACTCTGCCCTCTGGCTCTGGCAGGGTATTATCTGGGTATATATCTGAGTGTTTCAGCCAGAGCTTCTGTTCAGTAAGCACATGGGGGAGAAGCTTGTGTGTATATGGAGTTATTAACAAATTGTTTATATAGGTAATACATACATAAACTCCAGGTGTGGATATTCTATTTTAAAATAAAAACACCCCGTTCCTGACTAACCTAGCCACTTCTGCAAGTTCTGGAAGACCCTGGGACATGGCTACTTAGCTTTAACCAAGTTCAACTGCTTCTAGTTGCTCATAAAAGGAAAAGGAGCAGCGTGGCTGACATGGTCATAACGCAGATAGCAAACTGTGTGTATACATATGGATTTTACAGTATGTTGCTATATCTGTATAGCTTTGGTGCCAGGGCAGCACCTCCTCTGCAGCAGCCTGCAGAAAGTGGACAGTGAGCACTGGACATGACCCACACAAATTCTGAAGAAGCTGCTAAAGACAAAGCTTGAATTCACAGAGCAGAGATGCACTGCCTGAATTCAGTGTCCTGAGTGAGTGACCACAAGCTGCTCACTCAAACTAAAATTGGCACAGCCATAAACATGTGCAAGCATGTCCCCATTGGGCCTGGTCTGTTGTTGGAGTGGGAGCCTCCGGCACAAGATTGAGCATGAGTATCCCCATACACTGCCACAGCAAAGCACTCCTGGTGTGGACACTCTGGTGTGAGCTGGTGTGGTTAGCTCACTTTCAGTGTCAACTGTGAGAGCTTACTCCAGCTTCAAGCCTGTCGTACAGGTTCTCCAGATGAAAATGGCTTTGCCAGGGCAACTTTCTCTATAAAAGGGCTTTTGTCAGCAGTTTTATCTGGTGAGGAATTGCCCTTCTCCCAGTCACTAACTCCTCAGTTATGTTGTTGCATTATGTTGGTGGATCTGTGTCTTCTGAATTTAGGAGTTTCAGCTTGTAACCTGAATAACCTTTTCAAGTATTATTTCAAAGCAGTAATGTCCTAGACCCTGGATGAAAACAGACTTGAGTAGATTATATGAGCTCAGAGAGACTCATGGCTATAGTTTAGGACCCATAATAGAAGTTTAGGACCCGTAATAGAAGACATAAATTCTCTTTGATGTTCCTAGGTTGGTTGGAAGAATTTTTCATGAAGCCTGTTTTGGTTTGGTTTAGTTTCTTTTTTTTTTTTTCTCAAATAGTCTGAAATTTGTACCATTTTTCGTGCTTGGATCTTTAACAGTATAAACAAGCGCACAATTTTTTTACTACCTAAAAATGATCTATTAAACAGTGTGTCTCTGTAGCAACAATGGAAGAAGCCCCTTTGGCTCTCATTTTGTTGTATAATGCTATTAATTTGCAACTTCAGGGTGATGGACATGAGTGGACTTGTATGGTTCAGGTTTTCTTGTTCTTTTTTTTTTTTTCCACCCATGCTTTGTAGAAAAATAAGCATCAATTTCAAAGTGCTAGAAAGAGCAGCTTGCTTTGGAAGTTGTCAGACTCTGACACAAACGATCTTTGCTTCAAGCTTCCTAAAGAGGCATAATTTCTACTCTGTCTAAAAAGAAGAGGCTGGCTTGTTTGTTTTTATTTGCAGCATTCGGCAGCATTGCTGTAGGCCACTAACTGCAGGATGGCGGTAACACAGGATTATCCTGCGGAGCCGTAACTAGTGAATCCATAACAGCCAACCTGAACTCTGCTGCGGGCTGCCATTTAATACCACAAGGAACTGTTTGCATTTCATCATGTAACCGGTTGTGTGAATTCAAGAACCTTCCCTGGATCAGGCTGTGTTTTCAGATGAAAGAAAGGAACTACCAAATGGTAGAGTGAAATATATAGTTTGTTTTCCTGTAGGCCTGTCCTCTAAGCATAAACAAATATACCGTAGTGAAGACTCTGGCTCAGGCTACAGAAAAGAAACAGTAGAAACGAGAGGGGAAGGAGGAATACGAGGGGAAAAAGGTTGGGGCTTCCTTTTCTCATGATAAATTTCTTTGCTATCAAGGCAGTAGGAACAGGCTCAAAACAAAATGGGACAGTGAAAAGTATCTTCATAGTGTCAGCTGAAGGGGGAAATCTACTCTCCTGATCCTAAAACCTTTTCCTCTAAAAATTACCATTGGAGTGGGTATAGAATTGAGCCCCTTTGTGACTTTTCCCTCAGGCTCTGTTAGATGGGCTTTTTATTGAATGTGATTTCAGTCCAGATCATAATAAAGTTGCTCTGTTCTTCATGAAGCTCACATTATGGATGCACAGCCATCACGGTCTATGGACTGCTTAGTTTTTCCTGTAAAAACAGAAATCTTTGTACGGCTGGGAGCTTGTAAAAACAAGCCTGAAGCTACCAGAATTTTTAGCTTTACAGTCTAAATGAGAAACTAAATTCTCCACTGCAAAACATATACACACCTATATATGCTTAAGCTTTTGACAATGAGACTCATTCATGCAGAAGAAGACACTTTCCAGGTGAATATTTCCTTGTTCTGGAGTCACACACCAAGTAATGAAATTAAAGAGCGTTTATTAAATGTTCAGGACTGTGCTGCTGGGAGTCCTGAACAGACGGAAAAGTAGTATTGTCAGTGTGTTTGGGGTGTCCCTAGCTGAGCGAGGTGACCTGCAGGCCCAGTGAGAGGTGGGATTCTGAAAAGGAGAGCTTTTTCAAAACAGAGTGTAGGGTCTAAACCGAGTGACACGCATGTAATTCTGTCTTACATAATGGTTTTGATATTGCAAAGGTGGTTGGTTATTCTTGGTAGCTGGTGCGGTGCCACTGAATGGGCACCTCCATGGTCAAGCCCTGCTTTCGAGTGTCATTGAGAAAGGGAGCGAAACGGGAGCAGGAGAGGAAGCGGGGTGGCACGGCACGGCCCGGGCTGGAGGAGCTGGTCCCGCGGGCACCTCCTTGCCATTCTGCCCGCAGGCAGCCGAAGCTCCCGCACGTATGTAATACGGGAAAACGCTTCCGTATTCCAGACCTTTTAATAGATTAAATTTGATGAATTTTCATTGAGGACAGAATATTTTCTTTTCCGCGGTACATTTTGTTAACTCTCGTGAGCGCGGGGGTGCAGGACGGCCCCTCACATGACGGGTTTTCATGTAACCTTATTCTCCTGTCTTTGTTATCGGGATAAATACCGCACGATCTTAAAGATTAGTAGTATTTGGGAAAAGAAGAGGAAAATAAATAAAAAGGGAAGAAACTAGTAATACTTTAAGCGGTAGCCCGGTGACTGCCCTATCCCGCCCGCTTTGGTGGCTATGCCGGGAAGGGGCGAGGTGCTGCCGGGACCGAGCCGTGCCCGGCTCCCGGAGCCTGCTCCGCCGCCGCCGCCACGGGTCCGACTTGTCCAGGAAACGGGGCTTGCAACAAAGCGCAATTCGGTCCGCTTTTAGACTCGTGTGCGTGCCCTTCCTACGCGAGACAAATGAATGCGGGTTGATGTAGTTACCGCCGCAGCGTGCTGCGAGCTAGAGCGATCCCCAAAAGTGGTTCTGTACCCGGGAGCTGAAGGGCGGCGTGGCGCCCGGAGCGGAGCAGGACCCGGAGGACAAAGGGGCTGTGTCGCCTGTCCCGTCTAAGTCTCGGTGCGGGAGGAGGGATCCCTGTCCCGGTGCCTGCAGGCGGCGGCTTGGCTGCGCTGGCCGAACGGGAGCCGGACGCTCCGAGCCAGGGGCGTCCTGTAGCTCCACGCCGGAGACACGTTTTCTCTCCAAGAGGAAAAAAAAAAAAAAAAAAAAGCCAACAAACCACACACCATGTTTGGGAGAGGAAGCCTGCCACATTTGCAAACAAACCGACCCCAAACCTTCCAGGTAGAAATCGGCTCTGCTGCTTGTACTGGTGGGGTGAGTAAGAAAAAAAAATCCCACTCGAGTCTTATCAGCGCTGCAGCTGAAGGGTCGGCTTTGTCCGGGCTGTCCGGGCAAGGCGCGGGGGCGGTGCCCTGCCCCGTGTCCCCGTGGTGCTCCCCGGTGCCGTCGTCCGAGACCCCTGGCGCTTGCCGTGCCCCGCTCCGCACGGCAGTTCCATCCGCGGGTACGAGGCTCAGTCGCGTCCCAGCCGGAATATCGGACTTGGGGCCGCAGGGGAAGGTTCCGTACTCTGTTCGGGAGGTGGGACCCGGCTCGGTGCCGGAGAAGCAGGGTAAAGCCCCGATTTGCACCCCCCCTCGGGGCGCTTCTTAGAGGGGTTGTGCGGCCGGGGCTGAACCCCTTTTTGCCCGCCTCCCTCCCGGCTTCCCTGCACCGGGAAAGAGCTGGAACCGGGGCTGCTCTGGTCTCGTATGGAGAAAGCAAGAGCCCCTTTCCCGGCCGCTTCTCAGCGTCCCGCGGTGGGACGTGCGCCTCTCCGCAGCGGGCCGGGGTCCGAGCACCACCGCCCTGAGTCCCACTCCACCCCTATCACCCTTCCTCCTTCCCCTATCCCCGAGGGCGGCTGCAGGCCCGATCCCGGAGACACTTCGCTGGCTCCCTTCTGCACTCGCTTTGTCCAGGTTTGTTAGACTCCTGCCCGGGCCCCGGCAGCGGCGGGCCGACACTGTCGGGTCGAGTCGCTCCCCGGGGCTGTGGCGGGATCCCCCGTTCTTTCACCGGGGAAGGGCTCGACGCACTTGGGGCTTGCTGCCCCCGCTGCGACATTTCTGTGAGTGCTGGTAAGACCTCAGCTCTCCGCATAACTGCAGCTACAGCTGGAGCGCCGCGCACTTACGCTTTCAAGTGGGATTTTTTTTAATGTCCTAAAAAGGGTTTGATTAGCACCGGGGAGAAGGGAGAGCCCGACAGTGCCTGTCCGCCCTTGTGTCAAACGTTCAAGTAGCCGCACACGATACTGCACGCTCACCTTTGCCGCTGCTCGGCCCGATCGCCGCTCCTAGCGCTGGGCTGAGCTTCTGCCCTGACGTTCATCCGAAATCCCCCTTGGAGGGGCTGTCAAAAAAACCCAAAACAAGCCCCTCGGATGTCAAATATCCTCTGCTAGCGAGCAAGCCCCAGTAAGGAGCTGCGCGCCCGGTTTAGGAGTGAAAAGGGAGGAATGTGCCATTTGGCGGAGGTGATGACACACGCAGCAGTGCTGTTACACCTGCACCGGCCCTCGCCGTGGACATGCCTGCGAGGGGGAACGCCGGGAGCAGCATGGGTGGCCAGCAGAAAGAAGCCAGCCCTGGCCCTGGGGAGCCCGGCAGCCCCGGCCCCGGCGGGGCACAGCTGGCTCCGGCTGCCTTGCCGCTTTGCGCGGAGCCGGCCCGCTGGGGAGCCACCGAGGACGGGGAGGAAAACGCCGCAGAGCGTCTCCTCTGCGGGCCTCATCCCTCCGCAGTTTCGTTTGTGTGTGTGAGGCGGATGCTTGGGGAGCGGCGTGCGCTGTTCCGCGGCTGTATGCGGAAATCTAGGGGCCTCATTTCTGTGGCTGAATTTATGCCGTCCAGGGTTTAAGGGTATGGGGTTATCCGCCGATGGGAAATAAGGGATTCGTTATATGGCTATAGGCGAGGAGGCAGAAATGTATTTTAACTGCGAAACGTAATAATATAGATAATAAAATAACTTCCCGAAAGGTTATTTTATTTCTCGGTTACGTCTTCGACTGCAGTCACCCACAAATAGTCTTTCCTGGGAAAGGGACCGGTGACCCGTGTGCCCTCGGCTGGGCAGAGAAACTAGCGATGCCGAAGCCCCGGGGCATCCCGACGGGAGAGGCCGGCTGCACCGGACATGCAGTTCGACAGCTGCCAGCCGGCCAGGCTTGCCTGTGATTACGAAAACTGATGTCGCGCGTAAAATCCGTGGGGCGGGGAATAGCGCTGCGCTTCTCGTTCAAGAGAGACAGAAGCCGGTCTGAGGGCCGTGACCTGCCGGCCCGGAGTGTTGCGGGCGCCGGGGTGTACGCGCAGATGCTCCGAGGGTCGTTTTTGGGCAGCCTGGGAGGGCAAACACCGAGTTGTGCGGGAGTACGGGAGGAGAGGTCAGGTCCATGCAGGTATATCGCCGGAGCAGAGCCGGAACGGTAGCGCCGGGCTCCGAGGGCCGAGAGGGGCCGTGGTTGGGGAGCGCAGGTGGCCCCGGCCCCACGGAGCTCGACCTGGCTTCGGCGGATACCGGGGAACCTCGTCGTTCGGTGGAGGAGCTCGAGGGGGATAAACAGGGCCAGTCTGCCTCGCTCTCGGGGATCGGGCTGAGGGCTCCGTTAGAAAACAGTGCAAAGCATCCTCTCTCTCTCTCCGCCGCCCCTCTTCAGTACCCGCGATCGGAGCAGCCCCGTGTTAGTGATTTGTTATTACACAACGCCTCTTGTGTTCGGGCTAGCAGAAACTGTCTTTGTGCTGCTCGGGGAGGCTTTACCTGAAGGCAGAAAAGGGAAAGGATAAGGGGAATGTCGGTGCCACTTATGCTGCTCTAGGAACCGTGTGAAATAAGCCGGAGCCCTCCAGGCGAACGAGCAGTAAAGCTGCCCGGTGTGTCATCCCCCCTTCGCCACGCTGCCCCGACCCTCGAGGCGTCTTTCAGCCCTGCAGCCTCGCTGCGTGCCTGCACGAACTTTGCGGGGAGGGAGAAGGAGAGACCCGACACCTCTTGCTCTCTGCCTCCTGCAAATAAGGGCTGCAAGAACCGACTTGCAGGGAGCGGCAACAGCCTCCTTGCGCTCCCCGGGCGAGATCGGTTGGCGGGGCCCGGGGCCAAGACATATAAACGCGACCGCATGTGCGGCTGGACGAGTGACAGCCGCCGGGGCAGGGGCGAGCGCAGCGGCTGCGGGCACACCCCCTCTCACCCACCGCCTTCAGCGCGGCCCCTCGCAGGGCGGGCGGGGAGCGCAGCGCCGCGGGCCTCGCCGGGATCCCCGGGCGGGCGGAGGACGCTCGCTCAGTACCCCTTGGACCCACCCCACCTCCTCCCCGCCCCCGGCGGCGCGGCCGAGCCGGGGCGGTTCCGTACCGCGCCGCTCCGCGGGGCCACGTCGGGCCGCGTGTGCGCGGGGCTGAGCGCGGCGCCGTGACTGCGGGGTGAACTCGGCCGTGCCCAGCGGCTCGGCGGCGATAGGGGAGCGGGCTCCTGACGAAAGCGGAACTCGGCCGGGCCCATACAAATCAGAAAAGAGCCCGGCCGCCGCGGCAGAGGGGAGCGGAGCCCGCGGGGGCAGGGACGCCGCCGCCGCCGCGCTGCACGGACCAGCGGCGCCGCGAGAGGCGCCTCCTGAAGTTCATCCCCGTCCCGTCCCGACTTCAGCTTCGACTCCGGCCCCGGCTCCGATCTCGGCGAGCGCCGGGCGAGACGGCCTCCAGCACCGGGCTCCGCGCACCGGGCAGCGCTCCGCACCGCGCCCCGGGCGGCGCGACGGCGGACGCGGTGCACCATGATGAGCAGCTACCCGGACGGCGAGGAGGACACGGTGGCGCTGCTGGCTCATGACACTAGCGGCAGCAAGGAACCGGAGCGGGGCAAGGAGGAGCTGAGCGCCGACAAGGGCCCCGAGAAGCCGGACCCCTCGCAGAAACCCCCCTACTCGTACGTGGCCCTCATCGCCATGGCCATCCGGGAGAGCGCGGAGAAGAGGCTCACGCTGTCCGGGATCTACCAGTACATCATAAGCAAGTTCCCTTTCTACGAGAAGAACAAGAAGGGTTGGCAGAACAGCATCCGCCACAACCTCAGCCTCAACGAGTGCTTCATCAAAGTGCCCCGGGAGGGCGGCGGCGAACGCAAGGGCAACTACTGGACCCTGGACCCCGCCTGCGAGGACATGTTCGAAAAAGGCAACTACCGCAGGAGACGAAGGATGAAGCGGCCCTTCCGGCCTCCCCCGACCCACTTCCAACCCGGCAAGACTCTCTTCAGCCCCGACAGCTACGGCTACCTCTCCCCACCCAAGTACTTGCAGTCCACCTTCATGAACAACTCATGGCCGCTGGCGCAGCCCCCTGCGCCCATGCCCTACGCCTCCTGCCAGATGTCTGGGGGGAACGTCAGCCCCGTCAATGTGAAAGGACTCTCGGGCCCGGCGTCCTACAGCCCTTACTCGCGGGTGCAGAGCATGGCGCTGCCCAGCATGGTGAACTCCTACAACGGCATGGGCCACCACCACCACCCACATGCCCACCACCCCCAGCAGCTCAGCCCGGCCAGCCCCGCGCCGCCTGCGGCCCCGGCCGCTAACGGAGCCGGCCTCCAGTTCGCCTGCGCCCGCCAGCCCGCCGAGCTGTCCATGATGCACTGTTCCTACTGGGAGCACGACAGCAAACACAGCGCCCTGCACTCCCGCATAGACATCTAGGGAGGCTCCGGCCGGCCGCCGCCGCAGAAATGCCCGTGCCCCGGCCCTGCTGCCCCGCTCCGATCCCGCCGCCTTCTCCTGCGCTCTCCTGTCTCTCTTCCTCTGTGCCCAAACTGTTGGTACTGGGCAACTAGCAGCCTTATTCCGTATGTAGTGTAAGTGTAGGAGCCGTCTTACGATGAGGAGAAGGTAGTGTAAGTGTGGGAGCTTCCCCAGCGGGGCTGCGCCGGGCGTAGCGGGGCTGGGCCGGCTGCCTCTGGGCAAGCTCGGATCTACCGTTCGTTTCTCTGCTCGTGTTTGTGTTTGTTTGTGAGGGGTTGGGGGGGGGGGGGGGGGGTGGGAATTAAAAATAGGATTGTTACCCCCACAAAATTGCCTGTTT
>JANHGN010009953.1:162591-189651 GCA_024605025.1 Megaceryle maxima
GGGGCGGCCGGGGGGGGGCGGCTGCTCGGGGCGCAGCGTGGTGACCGCTGTGTTTGTGTCTTGTTTGTGTTTGTGGTTTGGGGGGGGTGGGGGGGGGGGGGGTGGGGGGGATATGTAATTAAAAATAGGCTGGTTAGCTCTCAAAATTCTGCTGCTTTATAATTCGTCCATGATCTTTTCGGGCTCAGCCTTTGGGAGAGTAAAGCGGGGCTTGTAAATAGCGGAGGCGTTTCCACGCGTGGCGGTGCGGGGCCTAGACACTGCCGTGTGCCCGCGGTGCTCGTCCTCCTCCTCTTCATCTTCTCTTTCTTCTTCCTCGGTCTGCAAAGCACTGCGCTTCTTCCGAACTGTGGCTTTTTGTCAGAATAGTACTTACGTGGGGACTGCTGTAACAGCAGATGTGCGATATTGCTGGTTATTAGAAAGAAACAAACAAAACCCGCCAGGGTCACTCGTGAAACGTTTCGGCAGCGGTAAATATATTTTTTAAAGGAGACAATGTCCTCTGAGGTCTTAAAAGTAATTTTATACAGGTCTAAAAAAATATTTTGATGTTATTAAAAAAAGAGACGCTTTCCTGTAAATTGGGATAATTTTCCGTGTGCATATTATTATTAATAATGAAAGTTTAAACTATCTTCAGTTTTTTTGCCCCCAAACCTGGCCCAAAATGGATTTTCCGGTAGGTTCTGCTTTTGAATGCTTACTCTTTTTCTTAAAAAATTTTGATCCTTCAATTTTACATAGATTAATGTGGAAAAAAAATAGCGTTTATAATACAGGGGCCAGTTCATAGCGATTTTATAAATGTTTATGTAAGCTGATAGATGCTGTGGCATAGCACCGTTTTGGGACCAACTTTTCTAGAGTGAACTAGCACTTTTACTGTACTTTCTAGCATTGTAAAGTCTCCAATAAAATGCCTTTCCTTCTTTTCATATCGTTTTATTTCACTGCGCTGCTCCTGGCACGGGATCGAGAAGTGTCAGCGGATAACTGGGCGAGCGCCGTGTGTCGGGGCCGCTCCGCGCTGCCCGGCCGGCTCCCGATGGCGGGCATGGCTCCGGACCCCGTGCCCTGGCAGCTGGCTGGCCGCGCTCTCGGCTGCCGTGCACGCCTGCTCCGCTGCGGGAAATACGCGGGCTGCGGTCGGGCAGTGCATCGGCTCCGTTAAGCGCCGTGGCGGGCTGCGCACCGGCGGGAGAGGTCCGGCGGGAGAGGTCCGGCGGGGCCGCGATGGCCGGCGCCCCGGTGCCGTCTTGACGGTCTCCGAGATAGTGCGGAGACCGTTTCCCTGGCACCGCGGGCGGGCCTGGGGAGCGGCTCCGCTTCGTGGCGCGGACAGCCGCCAGCATCTCGCCCGTGTGTCCGGCAGTCCCGGGGCGCCGGGAGGCAGAGCCCTCCGAGTATTGCTGCAGGCTGTGCTTGCCTGCAGCAATGCCCCGGCTCCGCTTTCGTTTCTTTCCCGCAGGCTCGGGGCCGCGGCGCTGGGTGACGCAGACGTCCCCGCGTCACCCCGGGCCCTGCTCGGCCCGGCCGCGCTGCGGCGAGACCCGTGCCCCATCCCGGCCCCGTCCGGTGCCGGGAGCCGCTGGCGGGTATCGCTTTCCTCGTCGGGCTGTGGCTTCGTCAGTGGCTCTCCCGAGGCCTGGGTCTCCCTTCAAAGCCTACCCGCGCTCGCTGGCAGCGGCCTCTGCGTGGGGGCTCGGGAGGGGTCCGGGCGGTGCGGCAGGCGGTGTGGACCCGGCCCGAGGCGCAGCGGGTGCCCTTGAACGCCAGCCTGGGCCAGTCTCTGCTGTCCCGCGGGCGGGAGCGGGTATGCGGGCACTCCGCTTGTTCCGGGTTGCGCGGGCAGCTCGCTTCCCTGGAATAGGGGTGCCAGGGGTGAAACCCGGTACCAGGGGTGAGCACTCCACTCCAGCTTCCGGGGGCCTGTAGCGGGACCCACGGGAACCGTGACCCGCGGGCTCTGGGTGCAGACAGGCCCTTTCCCGGCTGCTTGACGCTGTCCCCCAGCGCCAGGGCCTTCTTCAGAATCCCTCTGCACGGAAGGAAGCGGCAGCCTCGAACTCGGTCGCAGAAATCAATGGGGGGACGCGGGGAGCGATCGCCTCTGCCGCGGTGCAGCTCGGCCGTCACAACCAGGGGAGAACGGCTGCGATGGACACGCCGGGACAGCCCGACCTCGCTGCGGGCTGGAGGACTTGCTCCGGCCGCTGCCCCAGGTCTCCAGGCCCTGTCCCGATCGGGAGGGCGCTGGGAGCTATGATGCGACCGAAGGCCTCCTCTCCCGGGAGGGCAGAGACGCGGGGCTGCGGCAAACGGTTCCGGGTCCGCGCAGTGGGCTGCGGGGCCGAGCCACTGACCCGGCAACCGGGGCAGAAAGAACGAGCCCAGCCGTTCCTTACACAAACACTGATATAACGGGAGGTGATAAACCAGAGCGGGTCGGCGGGCAGCCCCCGGGTTGTCAGCGCATATGGCACGCGGCCCCGACTCACGCCTTTGCCCCGCGTGGCCTTGCGGGCCGCTGCAGGGAGCGGGACCATCGCTCGGCTTCTCTGACCTGCCCGGGGCCCTCAGGTGGGAACTGGTGTCGGAGGGGGCGATGGAGAGCTCTCAAGGGAAACCCCTCCCGTCTCTGGTGGGCATGGGGCGAGTAAGGGCGGGAGCGCCACCCCTGGCCCCGGTCAGCGCCGTCGGTGTCCCCTCGGGCCCCTTCCTGGACTGGCCTGGGCTGCAGCGCCCGTGGCAAACGCCCGGGAGCGGCTGGGGCCTCGTCTGCTTCGGGTGAAGCGATACCTGGCGGTGCTCAGGTTCAGGGGGAGGCGGGGGCAGCCCGAGACCGGTCGCGGCCGTGCGACCCCCGGGGCTGCTCCGGTTCCCTCGGGGTCTCCAGGCGGTGGCGCCGCGGGGTGAGGAGCCGGAGCCCGCTGTGTGTGACCAGCAGCCGGCTGTGTCAGTGTGGAGAGGCAGGGAGCAGCGCGTTCGGTCATGGGCAATCGCTGCCTCTGGACGAGGACTGCCCTCCCCAAGAGGGCACGGTGCGGGGCAGCTTGGGAGCAAGCATAGATGTCCTCGGGGTCCCCGACCAGCGTTTCATCCCCCGGGGCCTCTCTGCTGCGGCTCCCCGGGACCTTGGCCCGCCAGGAGAGGGATCGGGGCGGGCAGGGCCGGAACAGGCCGTTTCTCCTGCAGGGTCGGGGGCCTGTCCGTCTGCCGGCTCCGTGTGCCCGGACGGGGTTCTCTGGCCGTCTTCGCCCCGAGCCCCGACAGCAGCGCGTCCCCCAGTCAGCCGTCGCACCTGTAGGATGTTTTCACGATCATTTTCTGTATTTTATAAACAGAGGCTGCACTGAATGTAAACTTGCGTGGTTTATTAAACAGCCACTGTGACCTGGGCACGGCTGCAATCGCCTCCCTCCACCCTGCCCTTAGAACTGCCCGGACAGCCCCGATGCGCACAGCTCCCGAGGCCGGGCATGGCGGGACGGGGCTGGCGGGGCTCCGGACTGCCTTCAGCTCAGCCATGTCCCCGGCAACACCGCCTCGCTCTGCTCTCGGCCCTTCTCAGAGGGGACAGGGAAATCAGAACCAGGGCTCGACCGCCGGCCTGGGCCAGCCTGCCCGCCGTCGCTATCGGGTGGCGGTGCGTGACAGTGCTCGTCCTACCGGCAGCAGCGTGGCCTTTGCCGCTGTCGAGAGCTACCGGACCTCACAGTGAGGTCCCGCCGGCCTAGGACGGGGGCGGCCATCACATCCCTGCTCGCTGGTGCTTGTCTGAGCAGTGGGCACCAGCCCGTGGGGAGCGGAGTTGTCTGCACATGGGGTCGGTACTCCGCCAAGAAGGCAGCGCCGTGGGCACGAACGGCGTGGGCCAGAGGGTGCCCACGACGACACGGCGTTTCCTCAGCCTGAGCCGCTGAGCCCAGCTCCTCCCGCGGCTACCATCTGCCCCCGGGCCCTGCCGCGCCGCCACCCAGCCCCGTCGGCCCCTTACGAAAGCAAGCGGCTGAGTGCCAGTCTCTTGGAAAGAGCTGGACGTGCGCGTTATGTAAGGCCTCCCGTTATATAAATGACAGCAGGAGCAGCGCTCCGCGAGCGGGACGTGCTTCCCTCACCAGCACCGCGGCACGGAGCCTCCCTCCGGCCTCGGAGCCGCCGCCCGCCGCGGGGCTGCTCTGAGGTCCGGAGCCGGGGGTGTCGGAGCCGCTGGCCCGGCTGAGCTGCCGTCGCTGCTCTCCTGGAGCGGCCCCAGGTTTATGCAACGCTGGCGAGAGATGAAAGCAGAAAAGCGAGGGCTGTTTTCTCCGTGCACAGAGCGGGTGTGGAAGCTTTGGCCACTGCCGGGGCGGGAACGCGCAGGGAATAGTTTGCTCCCCGGGGCTAAGCGGGGTCTGTCCGTCTGTATCGTGTGTCGTCCCTCCCCCCCCCGGCTGCTCCAGCCACCGGGGCAGTACCAGGCCCGGGGGGCCTGTTCTGCGGTTGTTCTCCGGTCCTTTGAGCAGCCCTCGAGCCCTGGCCGGTCTCGCAGGGTGGCAGAAACCTCGGTTCCGGGAACGATCCACAACTGCTTAGCCCAGCACGGCCTGCGGCCCGGCAGCGGGGCGCTGAGGGACCCCGGAGGAGCGGTCGCGCCCCCGGGCTCCCTGGCTCCTCTCGCCGTGCCTGGGGTGGGTGGGCGACGGTGCCGGTGGCTGCAGGCAGAGACAAGCTGTGCTCCGGCAGGAGACACACACACGGCTCACCTTGCGCCCCGCTCCCGCCCCGGCTGGTGCGGCTGTTTAATACCGCCTGATTCCTGGTATTCTTGTCCGTGTTTTAAGTGGTGAAAAAGTCATTTCCAGTCCCATGGTCCGCGTTTCACCCTGAACTCATTGAAAAGAGAGTGCGGGGTCAGGACTGTTTATTATACAACCAATTAAAACAGGAAAATATGCAAAGGCTTCATTCAGTGAGATCCGGCTATTGTTAAGCCGAAAACGATATTTTTGTTTCAAAAATAAAAAAAGTACATTTGTTACTTAAAAAATCTCCGCTCTGCGTGTGTGACGGACTCGGCTCTCGGCCGCTTTCCCCGTGCCCCGACGTCGGGAGCGCTGCGAGCTCCGGTGGTCCCGGCTCACCGCCTGCCCCGGGCCGACCCTATCCCCCGGGACCGGAGTTCCCTCCTTCCCTCCGCGCTGCCACTCGTCTCCAGGGTCCCGTCCTGCCCACTTGCAGGAGAGTCAAACGCGGGGAGCTAGCTCTGTGCAGGCAGGCACGGGCAGCCGGAGTGCTGCTTTAAGCAATAGAAGACGGTGAAACAAAACGCTGCGAGGACTTGAAAGCCCGACACTGTATCGGGCGACGGACAAGGCCGGGATAACAAGACCGGAGAGCCCCGGGCAGCGCTGCAGAGCGCTGGGCACGCCTCGGCGTTCGGGAGCTGGGGATGGAGCCGGGCTTGGGGGGGGGCTTTTAGGTCTGCGGTTCCCCTGCGCTTTCTCCATCTACCACTGAGCAGCTCCCCAGAAATCCATCCCTGCGCCTGCGGGGCATCTCCGAGGCTTGGCAGGGCTCTGCTCTGCGGCAGTATAACATCTGCCCCTCAGCGGGGATGCGGCGGCGGCGGCGCGGGGGGGCTCTTACCGGCGGGGCTAGGCGCCCGCCGCCCGCCCGCCCGCTCCGCCTCCCGGGGCCGCTGCGGCACCGCCGCCCGCCCCAGGTAGCCCTCGGGGATGTGCTCAGCAGCGGGCCTGGGAAGCGCTCACCAAAACAATCGCTCCGGCTGGCCTAATCCAATGAGTTTATTTTAGTCCTTGAGCTGTATTGAAAACATTAGCTCTGCTTCTTGTGGTTGTTTACAGTATGTTGGTCTCAACATCACAGCCGCCCTTCTGGAAAAGTCTTACAGGATTCAGGCAGAGGGAAACCAACACAGAAGTGACTCAGAAAGCATGATGGCAAATGATTAATCAAATCAAAGACAGGAAGGCGGAGGTAATCAATGAGTTTTCACTTATAGTTTACTTGGATGGACATCTTTTTCCTTTTCTTTCTGTAAGTTTAGAAACCACATGGAGTTTTATTAGCCAAACAAGCAGCTGCAGGGTTTGGGGGTCTGTTGGGAATTCGTTCAAAATCAGCTTTGTGTTGCCTGAAGCAGAATTCAGCTTTCGACGAAACCTCGTGCTTGTTCCCGTCCCGGCACACGGAGCTGGGCGGCGGGCACCGAGGCTGGGCGGCGGGCACCGAGGCTGGGCTGCGCCCCGCGGGAGCCCGCCCGCTCGCCGCTGCGGGGACCTGCCCGGTCTCCCGGGGCTCTCCCTTAAGTTGCACAGCGAGCACACGCTGTGAGAAATTTCATCAGGTGGGATGTTAAAGCGAAGCACTGTCTCTCCTTGCTCTACCTTTGGGAGGGAGGACCTGCTGACCCTGCCCTCAAGTCCCGGGCGTCCCGAGCTTGGTGTCTCCGGAGGGCACAGGTGGACGCGGGCACCCAACTGGCTCCGCAGCGGGCCCGGGAGAGCAGCCGCCTCCTGACATCGACAGAGGCTTCTGATTTCCCAGCAAGTCCCCGTAAATGCTACGTTTCTGTTGGCAGATGAATTGGTCATCTACCTTCGTTTCATTTCTTACTCTCTCTGTCCGACGGGATTTCCCCCCACACCCACCACATGAGTAATTTATTCGGAGCGATTACAAAGCAACGGGATGTAACGTCTCGTTTCTCGTTCGCACTATTTTCGATTAAATCATTCATGGGGTGAGCGCCGATATGGAAGCGACGCAAACCGCGCCAGCCTGGGATCTGGCCATTGGGTGGGCATTTCACCAACAGCTGATGAGAACTCTGGCGCTTGGATGGGGAGGGGATGTCTCAAAACCCGTGAGGCTTTGGTAAATGGGCTCTGGGAGAGGGTAGGAAAAAGGTTCCTGATTGCTAGGCTATCGGGGCAGCTTCCACTGCTTCGGGCAAGTGGTGCGCGCAAAGATCCGGGCTTTCGATGCACGCAGCCGAGAAGAACAGTTAGCGACCTGTTGTTTAAGATACGGCGTCTGTTCCCCTGTTTTGTGGGTTGGGTTTTTTTGGGGTTTTGTTTGTTTGTTTGTTTGGGTTTGGGGTTTTTTTTCCGGTTTAGGTTTTTGTTGTTTTTGCTGTTAGTTTTTTGTTATTTTTTTGTTTGTTTTGTTGTTGTTGTTTGGTTGTTTTTTTGGGGGGGTGTTTTGTTTTGTTGGGTTTTTTTCCAACGATAATTGTGATTCTTTTTATTACTATCGTTTTGTTCTGTGAAAACCCAAACAATCAATAAAGGACAGGGCGAAGCTGAGCACACCACGAGGCGTGATGTCCTAGGTTATCAAAAGGGGGAAGAAACAAAAAGGAGTCACTCGCTACTCGTCTTTTCCAGGTGTTGCTTTTAACAACATGTTCAGAAAAAAGAATGAAAAAGGCACATGCTGTTGACGATGTGCTGATTTTTCCTCAGCTTCTTGCTTTAGGAGACGATATCACTTGGTGCTTATCAACGACTACGTCTGTGCCATCTGGTACATGACTCCCAAACTTTCGGGCACAAATAATTATTGTAGTACAAAGGCTGCCGGCAGACGGCCCTCACCGCAACCCGCCGAGCCCTTGTCTGGGGAGAGATTTCAGCCCCAACTGGGAGTAAGAAGCGGCGCCGGTAACGGCTCGCACAGCCCAGACAACGAAGCGCTGTGAAGCAGTAGTGCCCCGGCAAAAGTTTCCCGCCGCTGGGCGCCCGGTTAATAAAAGACCCCCCCTCCCGAGCGGGTTGAGGCTGGGAAGGGTTTCGGGGAGAGGCAGGTTTCAGGAGACTGAGGTTTTGGCAGCCGGAGTTTTCTCCCTTGATTCGTTTTCAACAGGGTTTTCAGGCCGTACCAGCTGCTGCGGGGCGTGCGGCCAGCCCCGTCTGCCTCCAAAATCATCCCCAAACGAGGCAGGAGGGACACAACCCGACCGGGAACGGCCACTGGGACCTCCACTAATATCGGTGGAGTGGGATCCCCGAGGCACTTTAATTCGTGTTCTCACGGATTGCCATGGCAACGCTCGAATGTCCCCGGTGCGCTGCGGGAGGGGCGCGGGGCAGCGACCCCCGCCCGGGCTGGCAGCGGGGAGGGCAGGGAAGGCTTCTCTGTCCCCCTGGCCTTACGGGTTGCCTTTCTGGTTCCTGTGATGCCTTCGAGATACGGGGACATTTCCAAAAAAAGAAAACAAGAGATTTTTAAAATTAGCAGGAGGCTTTGCAAGGTCTTTTAAAACACACACTGTATGGATCACGTCTCCTGTAGCGGAGTCTCTTGCCCCTGGCTACTGGAGTTGCACGGAACAGCCCTTCTCTTTTTGACTCCGTCCCCAAATTAGTGAGCTTGCTTTGGAAGCCTCTTGGTTTGCCTTTTTTTGATAAACTACCGTTCAGTTCAGTCCAGAGCCGCCAAGTGTTGTCTGGGACAGTCACCCGTTGCCCTCGAATAGAAATGGGAACCACGTGTTTAAACATCCTAAGGTCCCAAAATCTCTACGAGCCATCACAGAAGGCTTTTTTTTTTTTTTTTTTTTTTTCCCTTCCCGGAGCGGGAATGGAGCAAGGGGATTATGGGGAGGAATGTCTGCCCAGGCTGCTAGAAGCACCATAAGATTTCGGTTTGCTTTTTCTATATTGTTTTTTTTTTTTTTTTTCATCAGTTTTTCCATTCCTCGAGGAAAGTTTTTCAGTATCTGAATCAAAGTGCATGATTCCAACTTTTTGTTTTGTTGTTGTTGTTTTGTTTTATCTTAGTCCTTTTTCATGTTTTCATTTAAAAAGTGACAGATTTGGTAGAACTCTCAACTGTTTCCCATTAGAGGCGGAGGGTTCACCAGTCTGCCTTTCTGATGTTCCACATTACACGTTCTGGGGTTTAAAGCAGGAATACATCCTAAGTAGTTACAGTTGCCCTGATGCGGGAAGCCCTTACTGTCTTTATCTCCCTCCCCGAGCTCTCGCAGTAACTCCGGCGGCCCGGCGCTCCGCTGCCCCCTCCCGGTCCCGCACTGGCCCGGTCCCGCACCGCCCTGACCCGCCGCTGCCCCCTCCCGGTCCCGCACGGCCCCGGCCCCGCAGGGGCCCCGGCTGGAGGCAGCCCCACCGGGGCGGAGCGGGCTTCAGACTCCCCGCTGCAGAAGGGCCGGTTCGCTGCCTGCCGCCGGCTAGATGCTCTCGGGATCGTCCGGTCACCAGATGATCCCCAGAAGAGTCATGGTGGGCGGGAGGTGCTTCCCAGCTTGCAGGACGTCTTTCGCTCCGTCTTGAAATGCGGGAAATTCCTGGGATGTAAATACGTAGTTGCACATTTCTCCATTTACCTCGCTGATTTTTCTTTTCGCTGGTGCTCTCACCGCTATTCCTGCTCTCTCCCAGTGATATTACAGGGGCTGTAGCCTTCCTTCCATCCTCACCGCAGCCTTCTACCGCTGCTCGGTTGTTCCCTATTTTTAAAGAAAATCCCCTTTCTGAGTCCTTGTTTTTGGGAGCGTAGCCCTGTGCAAACACTGGCAATGTGGGTGTGCAGAGCAGCACCTGATAGCCGGGTTAGAAGGTGTCAAGGAATCTTCATAGCCAAATTTTCTGGTAAATGCGTGCAGGATACAACACATGATTACAAAAACGTCCTCCTTTGGCAAATGAGTCCTTATAACTGTAGAAAATGTTTTTCTCTACATGTGCTGAGACTTTTGGTGGTAACCCTTCTTTTATTTTTAGATTCTTTAGACCCCTAAAATCACTGTGTGGTCCATTGATCTTGAGCAAATGAGCACATTTATAATTGCAAAATGTGAAATAAGAAAGAAAATAAAGGATGTGGGTTGAGGAGATATCCCTTTCCATACGTTACTTGCATTCATTAATGCATGGACATGGGGGAGCTCCTGGCTTAGAGCAGCAGTTTGTAACCTGTGCAACTAAATCACCAAATACTGCAGATCCTACTGTAGCAGAGCTTAAGGTGCTCCCAGTTTACTAGATCCTACACAAATTCTAATATTCTTTATGTGATTGTATTGCCATTTATTTGAAAACAAAGCCAAACAAAACCCCAGAGTACTTGTAAGTATTAGGAGAAATAGAATTTACTAAAGAAAATCAAGTGCAGTGAATTCTAGGAGAAAACAAGGCACAGTGAAAGCATTTATGCTGAAGTAAGAAGGAAGTCTTGGGTTTCTCTGTGCTGCCCTGAGTTCCCTCGCTGGGGCTGGGCAGGGGGATTTGTGCGCTGGCAGCGTGACTGACAGGGACTCTCTGCATCCCCCTTGTCTGAACTAGCTGAGGAAGATCACAAAGATGGCTCCTGATCCTCGTGGTTCAGCGGTTGTCCTAGCTGTGGGATTGTTGCTTCCAGCACCAGCATAGAAATGTAGAAGGCAACAGCCCTGAATCCTCCCTGTCTTTGGCTGTCCTGTCTTGACACAGGTGAAGCCACCTTCCCTTCCATCATTGTGAGGTGAACATCACTGCTCTGGTGGTAGGACGTCAGGTTTCAGTGGAAAGGACTGAGCTAGGGCAGCTCTGCAGTGAACAAATCTGCATGTCCAATTTTCCAGTGTTGTTTTTGCTTTAGCTCTTCCCTCTTTTGAGTGACAAAGAGTAGAGCAGACCTGAACTGTAGACTCCTTAAGCACTCGCAGCTTGAACCAGAGCAGTGGGAAGATGGCATACTGGCTGTTTCTGAGAGGAGTGTGCTCACCTCACGCTGGGAATTCCAGGAGTGGGAATTTCTTTTTGTGGTTTATTTTTATAGCTATTGTTATATTTGTTTA
Organism: Megaceryle maxima; assembly: GCA_024605025.1. Lineage (NCBI taxonomy): Eukaryota > Metazoa > Chordata > Aves > Coraciiformes > Cerylidae > Megaceryle > Megaceryle maxima. The sequence continues at coordinate 173,399 of JANHGN010009953.1, forward strand.
CCATTCGAGCAAGCTTGGGGCGTCTCTGTGATACCACAGTACACGAACCAGCCCCAGCTCCTAAGATCCCCCAGTCAAAATATTTCTGTGATGTTTTCAGACTATTGGCCACCTCATCTGGAAGGGTGCCTGACTCATGGAGAACTTGCCAATCCTGGTGCTTCACTGGTGCAAATCAGCAGAGTAGTAACAAAGTCATTGCAGCCCCGTCATGCTAGGTGTGGATTTCTACTTCTAGTGACGCATTCAGCTAATAGCACTCTTCTTTATCCTGTGCTTCCAATCGCTGTGTTGTCATGATTTAAGTCTTGTACTTTTTTCCAGAGAATTGAATGAGATAGATAATTTTCTGGTGGTCACTTAGTATTTTCTGGCTGGCAGTCAGAAAGCAAGCTTGTCCACTTGAAACCCTGGTGGGGCAGGAGCAGGATGGAAAAGATGAAGCTCTATGCATGGCTGTATTCTTAGACTACATGAAGGAGGGTGCCTGTGGATTCGGCACCAGTGGATCTGACACAATGTGAGAACTGTTTTTCTGTATCACTTAGATTATAGTTGAAATGTGAAATGAGCTCCATGTGGCAGCAGCTAAAGGAAAGAAAAAGGGGGGAAAAAAAAAAAAAAGGCATTCTCCAAAAGTTTCAGTTATCCCTTGAAGCTATATTACAACATATACTGCTCTAATTGAATCAGTGTGAGAACTTTTCCCCTCCATTTAGATCAGTGCTAGTCTCTGTCCATTGTTCCCTGGAGATGCTCACATTTGATACAAAGATGTACTGGGGACAGACTATACCTAGGGTAGGATTTTAGCTGCTGAAAAGGAAATGTCGATTCTTACATGCCTCTGCCAGATTCCATCGCTATTTTCTCTCTCTTCCCTTCCTTGTGGACTTAGCACCAGGGTGTGATGCAGGCAAGTTGTGCCCGAGTAAAGGCCCTGAGATGTGCCCTGAGGATGCAATGGATTAATTGACCATTTCTAGGGAGTTTGTTGGCATGAATCAATAAACCTTAGAAATACTGGTGGCATCTGTGAAGAGCTGTGAACAAGGCTGCTGGTGGTGGAGAAGGAATGTGGTCTCGATGTTGCTCAGAGTCTCCCACCCTGTTAGTCCTGATGAGGAGTTGCCTGTGAGCATTTCTTTTTCACCCGTGAAAGGATGCCAAACAAAGCCACTCAACACTGAGACCTCACTCATTATATTTACAGAGTATTCTTAGAAGCATTGAGAAAATCTCTGCACATTTCAAAGTATCAGTGCTATTACCTAGCACAAAATGAATCGACAACTCAGAAAGCAAAAGCAATTGATACCCAGATACAGGTCTGTTCTGTAAGTATTTACATGTGCGAAACAATACGTGATCCACAAAAACATATGGCTCTCGTATCAAATATGTGGAATCAAGTTGAATTATGAAGACTTTGAAAAGGTCCTCAGTTTAAATGTACACAGCTCTCTGAAATGTCCAGCTAAGTTTAGTGCAACAATTAAAAACAGATAGATTGTCAGGATGCATAGACCAGGGTTAGAGTTAATTCAGTATGAAAGAAATGAGTGACTGGGAATGAGAGAAGAGCAGAAGCAGCAGAAGAGGACCAAGAATGAGTGCAGAGATGAAATGCTAATAAGGGGAGGTGAGGGAGAGCCAGGAGTAAGAGGAGGGTAAAGAAAGAAGTGAAAAAACAGAGAGAAAAAAAAAATAAAGGCAGGATATGAGGTAGGAAAGAGGAGAGCAGTAAGAAAAATAATGACATTTGTGTAATCTGGCAACTTCCACACACAGAGAACAAAGCCTGGAGCAGACCTAAAGGCTACTCCTTATGTATTAAAAGTCATTCTTTGATGGTTATATATATGCATATAATTATATCAGTAAGATGACACGGAAATCAGTCTTTCTGGGGACTGGTACTGTTCCCCAGAATCACAGTCTCCCTCCCCGCTGCTGCCATGTGCCCAGCTGCAGTCTTGCCTTTCCTGTGTGCCATGCTCTGAGGCAGTGCTTTCTGTTTCGGTTTGTTCTTTGTTTCTATCCTGCCTCCTCAGAGCTGGCTCCCCAGTTCTGTGGCCCCTGGTGAGGTCACAACCTGATACGACCTCGGGGCTGCCTGCTGAGATATTTCTGTTGTTTGCAATCGCTGCTTCCTTATGTTGGTATTCATGGCAACATTTTAATTTTGTACTGGCTGATCCAAATTGTATCAAATGTTTTATTGTTGAATTATCTGGGGGTTTAAAATTGTTTTTGCCTTGCCCATCCCTCTACATGCAAGCTGCCAGTAAAATGGAATAACTTCTCAACCTTTTTTTGGCTCAAAAAGTCATTGAGGGGTATTTTAATCTATCTATTTGATAGTTTAACAGTACTAAATATTGATCAGAATCTATTTGCCTCCTTTAAAAGAGGCCCTTTCTTATTTTAACATCATCTTTTACCTTTGGCTTGGGGACTACTGGTGCCATCAGTTACTTAGCTTTGAATAAGACTGTTTATACTCGGGCACAGTAAATCGTGCTCTGTTATTGTGTGAGGAATGAGACACTCAGCAAGGAAAAATGGATGGGACATGATCATCCATTTGGCTTTAGGACGGCTGCCTCGGGGAGATGGAAGCAAGAGATGAGGTTTCTAGCTTGGGCAGGTTGGTGTGTCATGCATTTCTCTAGACAGCTGAGCATCCCAGGGAATTTCTGATGCCTGCTGGAGCAGGTGTTGCTGCCCAACCTCCCTGCCATCTACCTGCCCATGCACTGGGCTGACTTGTCTCCTTCAACCAAATACAACTTCTCCTCTTAGCTGACCACAAGAATCATTTCAAAGCTGCCTACGGGCCCTGTGTGTGTTCTTTTCTTGCTTGAGATCAAACTGTCACACCCACCACACCCAGGTGGTTGAGGATAGTGGAGAATTTCCTCCTCTTGCACAGTCATTGATTTGTTGCTGGATGTCTGCATGGGGGGGTGTGCCTGTACGGCTGGCTCCTGGCCTTGCACCGATTCCTAGTTTTATATGAGCCATTCCAGCTCCATTTTGTCTTGTCTTAGAGGTTCTCCCCAGAGCATGAAGACAGTCAGCCTCCTTTAGTTTTCTTCCTTAAACTGTGGAGAGCTTTTTCCTCTCCAAAGGTATCCTCAGGTCCTCCCATGATTGCATTTGTCCCTTGTGCCTTCAGAGACGGCACCTTTTTGAGGATTCCGAGGGATCAGTACCTTTGTAGCTCAGTGATGGATACTTTATTTCCTGGTGCTGTTAGAAATGTCATCTCTGCATTTTGTTAGTGACCAGTATGCTTTGTTCCTATGCCCTGTTACAGATGGCATTGTTCAAATCACCTTTTGTAGTGTAGTGTACAAAATTTTCTAGCTTAAGCATGGTTCACAGGTTCATTAAACATTACATGGTTTATCTGTAGTTTTTCAGGAAAAAAAAACCCAAAAAACAAAACAAAAAAAAACCAAAAATCAAAAGCACAAAACCAAAACCAAAACAAAACAAAAAAGCACCACGAGAAAGCTTACAGCCACCGCTGGATCATTTCTGAATGTCTTTTCTGCTGTTTTGGATAAAAATCTGAGTTAAATTTTGCCATTCTCCATCATTTCCCTGTTTCATTTCTCATCATTCTAATAGTCCTGTTATGAAGACAAGAAACAGAAACATGGATGTTTAACACTTAACAATATCTTATTGTCTCATTGCTTTTGGAAAAGGGAATGGAAGAGGAAAAACCTCCCCTATGGCTATAAACAAAACAGAAGGAAGTGAGTTCACTATCCACGGGAAAGCACAGTTCTCCTGTGAAGGAGATTTTTATTTCAGTGGAGGGGAAATGCACCACTGCTCTCGTACTAAGCAGTGCTTTTCAGCAGACTGCAGTGGTGAAAAAAGTGTTGGGAAACCCCAAATGTGCCCTGTGTACCTTGGGAGCATTTCTGATGCAGATGGTGATGAAAACAGCTCATATTCTACCAGTGCGAAGTCAGCAGCAACTTCATATTGAGTTCAGCGTTGCATCCTGGAGCTTGCTAGGGAGAAAGGAATACCATATGCTGCCTTTTCCAGGGGTGACATTTGTAGTGTCCACTTGAGTCTGACCTCTTTTAGTCCATATTACTTCCCCACTTTTTGTTTTGCAACTCTTGGGCTTTTTAGAGTCCCCTGCCTTGTCCATGTCTTGGGTTTTCCTTTACCTTGTCCTTCCTCATCCTTGACTTGCATCTGGACATTATAATGACCTAGAAACACGGCTGGGTCGAGGGCTAGGCATCCTCAAACCATTGGAAATCAGAGTTTTCATCACTAAATACAGTAAAAAAGTGTAAGAACTTCTGAGGTAGTTAAAAAGATGGATGGTGTAAAAAAATTCTCTGTGTTTTAATAAAATAGAGGAGACAGAATGAAGCAAACCGACCAGATAAAAGCTGCTTCTAGAGTCTTAAGACAGAATCAATATATCATTGGAGAATTAAGGATGTTTAAATGTTTAAAAAGCCCCCTCTGAAGTCCACAAACTTTGTGATCTTTGTGAGAATAGCAATTAAACAGCAAGCAACTAAATGAAGTACAGTGTTATGGTCATTACTGCATAGCCCAGAAAATGAATCATATCCTCAGTTTAGAGCCTCAAGTGAGTGACAGAAGTGAGTGCAACATCATCACAGCATGAGCTTTCTTAGGGGTACCTGTAAGATCTGCCTCAGCGTGATTGCAAAAGGGGTTGTAATAGATAATGACTCGAGTTGGATAAAGCACGAATGTAATTCAGCATCCTAATTTTATTCTCTTCCTCCAGAAGATGGCAAAAGTTAGCTGGAATAAACACAGATGGAGAAAAATGTTTCAGAACTGTTTGTGCTATACTCCAGTTTCAGGTCACCTCTGGTTTAATGCTCCAGATGGAAGGGTTGATCCCAAAGCCACTGAGATGGAGCAGTCAGCCACCACGCCTCCAGCTTGGCAGCACTGTAGCATGCTGGGGAAGCTGCTGCTCTCCAGGCAGCTGAAGGGGCTGCTTGGCTGCAGCACGAGTGTGCTCCAGGAGCCATGCGAGTCCCAGCTTAGGTCGCACATTTCCCTTCATTGGGAGGGAAATTGTCAGTGACATCTCCACGGAGATCACAGCCAGAAATGCAGCTGTGAGCAGTTTAAATTTTGTACACAAAGTATGAGAGACATGAATTGCAGTATTTGTTAGTGCTCATAGTATCACAGACCTTCCGATGAATAAAAATTCCCTCGAGGCTCACTCCTTGAGTGCCAAAGAGGTTAGATCCCACTAATAGAGCATATATTTTGGCTAGGACAAAGTGGAGAACTTGCATTTCCAGAGGAACCTTGACTAAAAAAATGAAAGAATATGTAACAAATATACAGAAAGAAACATCAGCTTAAGAACACACTGGGCAACAAGGAATTTTTTTTCCAGCTCAGCAAGGAACTCTAGAAAAAGGAAAGAATCGTTACTAATAAAATGAGAAGAGACAGAAAATAAGCTTTTCTTTCTTGTACAGTTAGTTTATTTTGTTCCTATATTTAGCTGCTCTGGCAGCTTAAAATTTCAACATTAGGAAAATGTGAGAGTATTTGAGTAAAGTGATATGCTGAAGTCAAGAGGCTTCCTGCCAGCAGAGAAGGAGAACTGAAGACTGCTTGTTTAAAGGATGCTCCTGAGGTGATTCAGCTTAACCTGGTGCATGATGAAGTTCTAATTTGATTCCAAACAAATTTGTCCTCACAATTCTTTTCAGCCCAAGGGTTTTGACAGCTGCTGTAGCTGACTGATGGATGCTCAGAGCCCCTTTGCGCCCATGCCTTGGAAGAGAAGGGAGCAACGAGACATTTTGGAGGACCTTTGCAAAAGCCAACGCATTAGCAAGCTGTTCTAACAACACAAGAGCCTGTGACAGCTATTCCCCTTCCTAAATGTCCTCTAAGAGGGGGTAGGGTACATCCCTAAGTGGCAGAAAGCTCCAACTGTCTTCTTAGAAAGCCCGAAGCAGTGCAGGACCAGAGGTGGTGCAAGGATATGTGAGCTCCCACCTGAGCCCCCTTTACACTGAGTTTTGAGTTTGGACAGGATGCTGCCATTTGAACACATTGTCTCCTTTGGATGGCATACAACCTATCAGGCACATTGCTGAAGACCTGCAGTAAGGTGGTGGTTGTATCTTCTCTTAGGAGAAAATGTTCATGTCACAGTTGACTTCTTCAAGGTCATATCCTTATTATTCAAGCCGACTGGGAAGTTTTTACAGAGTGATTCCCTAGCCCTCTACTCCCTGAGAAAATGCAAATGTATCAGAACAAAAACTTGATTTTTTCCATTTTGAAGACTTCTTAGTATGTCAAAATATTCTGTTTCCCATCCAAAAGGAGGAAAAAACCTTGTTATCTCAAAACCGTTGGCTGAGTTGGGTTTTCTGGGTAATACAAATGCACAGAGGAATTTTGCCAACTGGCTGTTTTTAGCAGCATGAGAAACAATACCAGCCATGGGGAATGACCCTGCATCTCTTTCTTATGAATGACTCGGCAATGCTAATTGTCAAGACCTGATTCTGATCAGGTTGGCAGAGCCTTGCAACTGCTGCTGAGTTGGTTCAATCCCACCGGCTGCGTCATCGATGGTTTCCCTCGCTCTGCGGCAGAGGAAGCAGTCAGACAATAGCTACAGCGGTAGGAAGCTTTCTAGCCTCAGCCCTGCTTCCTCCTGGCAGCAGGGGTATTACCTGCCTGCCTGCTCCTCTCTGCCGAGTTCACCTTCCTAAAATCCCTCTGCACTGGCAGATCTGGTTTGGATAGAGGGAGTCACATTCAAAATCCTGCAGGGATGAGATTATTCTTGAGGTACGTATTTCCCCGTCCAGTGTTGCAAGCTCTGAAGAAGCGGTTGCAGCCTTAACAGCTCTACTGCTGCCAGATGAAAAGAAGGACAATATTCAGATCTAATAAATCAACAGATGTTAAAGCAATTTCTGCCTTCTCTGTTATATTGCACCTCAACGGGAATGTGGTAAAGTGCTTTTTTGTACTGTTTAGCATCTGACATTTCAGCACATCTTGTAAGGGTGCATTAGGAGAGTGGAATGTTACTATATTTGTACTTGTGCATTTGGAATGAGGATAAAATCTGGAGAAATGTAGTGTGCACATGGAATTTTTTCCAGAGGGGCTGAGGAAATCCAGCACACTGAAGCTTGAGCTGTCTTCAGACTCGAGGCTGACCGTGCATGGAGTCAGAGCACACACCGGTTTTGAAATGGAACTGAAAACTTTGCATTTGTAACTGCATCTCCAAAACCAGTTTAATTGTGGGATCACAGATACTATTGTAAAATACTGAAATAATATGTTTGTTTTTTGCAGTTACTCTCCCTCATCTTGTCTCCTAGGATATTGGTGATGGTCCTCTGCCCACTCTGTTCAGAAGGGAACCGTTGCCATTGCAAGTGCCATTTTAGTGAAGCCAGACTGCTGAAACCAGCTGGGGCAGGTGCCGTGCTGCAGCCATGGTACTGTGCATCAGCACCACCTGCCCCATGCTTCTATCAGCCATTTTCTGATAGATCCCTTCTTGCCTATTAGCATGGTCCTGAGGGCACTAATAGGCCCTAATTAGCCTGAAGAGCCTCCCCTGGAGCCTCCACCCACACCCCGCCCATGGCCTAGGAGACTACCTCAGCTCAGCCTGGAGCCTTCAGTCTTGACCTGAGTTATGTGACAGGAGTGCTGGTCTCCGAGCCATGGTCACGCTTGTGTCTGGCTATGAACCCTGTTGATCTGGACCCCAACACACAGACTGATGTTGCAGCCTGGCCTCGGACCTGTCTTGTCCCTAGGGACCTGCCTTGGAGACCTGAAGGGGACGGACGTGTTGCTAAAGTGGTGAGGACCTAGCAGCCCTTGGCTGCATTTTGACAGGGAAGACAGGTCTTGGGAGACAGGCATAATGTTTAACTTGCCCCTCCTTGTGAAGAGAAAATGAGTTTTATCTGGAGGTGAAGAAACCCTTCTGCATAAGGTGCAGAAGCTCTTTCCTGGTAGCTTAGTGCAAGGAGGGACAGTGTGTCCTAGAAGGGGAGATGAATTGCAGAGGCAGAAATGGTAAGTTCCCATCTATCTTACCCTGTTTTCCACTACTTCTCCTCAACTAGCTTGTTTGAATGTTGCCTTCCCTTTCTAGGTTCCCTTCTCCATTCCTGTCTGGAGTTTGCTTTGTCTTTTTTAAGAACAGTATCAGCTTTCAGATCTCCTTTGCTTCATCTTGAGTCACCTGCGCTTTGCTGGTAATGTTCTTTGTTTCCAGCAGAAGCTGCTGAGGTTGCCTTTATAGTTAACAGGCTTCAAAGGATGTGCAAGGGCCTGCTGCTTTCTCTCCTTCCAGAAGGCCCTTAGGATCTTCCTTCTGATGGGAGATGCTGAACTGAGCATCCTAGCCAACTTCACAGCTCCCAGCAGTTTTCCATTGCAAGTCAGCCACTTCTCAGGCTCTCTTGCCCCATGGCCAAGCTACCCGAGGATGTATCCCTTCTTCCCTCCTGAAACCCAGTCCCACCACCTTCACCCTTCCCCTCACTGAGCTGCGGAGGCAAATTGGAGCAGTGCTGCAGAGGGACTGCAGCCAGCCTGGCCTCCCCCCCGGAGGCTTAGGTTAAAAGTGGTTGAAAGGAGATGGGGCCAGGCTGATAGCCTGCGTGGGAGACAGCATAGACACAGAGACAAGGCTTCGGATGTTGCTGGAGCCTGCATAGTGTAAGGACATGCAGTGTGTCCCTTCTTTTAAGGAGCAGCTCGGTAGATACACCTCGGGTTGGGGGAACAGAAGCTTGTTTTTAACCCCAGGCGTGAGGAATTCCTCTCTCGGTAGACGTGTGGATCTAGTACTGAGCGATGGTTTGCGGCTCGACTGTTAAGGGCCCGTTGGCCAGAGAGCGGAGCCGTCCGGCAGAACGAGCCCAGGCCAAGGGCGCGCAGAGCCGCCGCTCCCGTCCGCCAGGTGGCGCCACAGGGCGCGGCGGGGCCCACCCGGAGGCAGGGCCGGGCAGACCGCGGAGCCGAGGCCGGGGGAGCCCCGGCGGAGAGGGGCCCGCTCGCGGCGGCAGCCGGCCTGCGGGAGCCCCGGCGGGGCTGGGGCCGTCAGGGAGTCCCCTGCGCCCAGATCTCCCTGCCTTCTCGCGTGGCGGGAGCCGGGCGAAGTGACGGCTTCAGGATTTTAGACTTAACCTAAAGTGTATTTGTTAAGTGCCTTGACATAGACGGGTCCCGACTCCGCTTGGAGCCGCTGCACAATAAAAATACCCCGAATCCTAACATTCCACGAGCTCAGCAGGTGTGCGAAGGTCTCTGGAACGGGCCGGTGCCGAGTTCCTGTGCGTTACTGTGTCACCCGCTGTGCGCAGAGCCGCGGGGGAAGTCCGCGGGCGTTGCCGCCGTCGTCAGCGGAGCCGAAATGCCACCTACCTCCTTTGTTGGAAAGAATCGAGCGTGAAGGTACAGCACTTGTGAATGACTGCCCCCGGGCTATGTCCTGTTGTATTTGCTGAGGTCCCCGGGCCTTCTGGCGCGTTCTCCAAGGGGATTAAAAGGGATCATTTACAAATACCTAACTGGATGTTTACTAGCCTTGCCCTAAGTGGAATTAGGCCAGTTTATAAATACACACCCAATCCTTTTTGGGTACAGAGGAGTCTCAGCTCAATTTAAATCTTGTGGGAATGAGTTTCATAGGTTAATTAAGTGCTATGTGGGAAGAGATTTTATAATTTAAAATTTTGCCTTTCGAATTGCATTGAAGGCATCTTGTTCTTGTATTATCAAAGGGGGGTAACCAGTCATCCCAGAGCTGACAACAGGGACTTAATGTGTTAATGTCAAAACCCGTTAAGCATTAACAGGACTTGGGTTACTATCCACTCCTGTTAATGTCCAGAACTTCTCTGGACTGACCTTAAATTTCTGTGTGAAAAAGCATTTCCTTTCCCCAGATTTGATTTTTCCAACTCTTCCATTTCCTTGCATATCCCCCATGTTCCAACATCAAGACAGGAACGAGCCAAGCTCCTGTCTCCTGTATTGACCCTATTCACTCCGGGGTGTGCTTATGTCAGGTCTTCTCCTACTCACCCCTCTGTCCTGAAAAGTCCTGGGTTTTTGGGTTGGTTTTTTTTCAGTCATAGTTTGAATTTTCCCAGGCCCTATATCATCAGCATTTTTGTGAAGACGAAGTAGCCAACAGCCTGAGGGCTGGTGTTTTAACCCGAAGAAGGCAGGGCTGTGATCTCCCTTCCTTCCTAGTGCCACTCAGCACTGTTCATGATTTTTTCCCATAAACTGAAAGAGTAACTGTAGAATTTGATGTAATTACAGACACACAGTGCTCACGTGCAGGCTTTCTGAAGCTGTCTGCAGTAATACCCAGGTAGATTTTGTATTTGCACCATTAACTGTGAGCAGCAACGTCTGAAAAGAACCACGCCTTCTTGCTTTACCAAAGTACAATTACCTTTCAAAATGCACGGTCTGGACTAGCCTTTATTTTATCCCCTGTCATTGAAATTTGGCTTGAAGTGTTTCTAACTACAGCCAGTAAATAGAGGCAAAGTCCATAACCCCAGCAGTAACTCATTCACCTCTTGTCCAACAATGTCTCCGGTGATTTATCTGATGACTGTTGCTTGGCCACGTCCTAGATGGGGTGAGCAGTGCAAATGATAGTCATTAGGACTGATGAAAAAGCAGGCTCAAATATTGCTGAGTAATTTGGAGAGTGTGTTGGAGATGACTGTATATTGGACATGGAAATGTATGTTTCTTGAAGGAGCAGGAGGGGATGTCAAAATATTTATTGTATCTTTAAATAAGGTAGCATCCAGATTTTTTCATTTAAGATTATCCCAGCAGGCCAACTCTTGGTTTTTATTTACCTTTTTTTAATGTAATGACTGGGTTTTCTTCCTCTCTGGGTTTTGCCCAGAGAAAGTAGGGAGTAGCTATCAGTGAGCTTCCAGTAGTGCTCTGAGCAGAGGGTATGGCCAGCACATAGGAAAATGAGCTAGCATTAGTCCTTGTAACAAGTGGCAAAGTCTGGCCTGTAGATATCACCGCTATTTTTTCCCCTTTTACAGAGTATTGGTCATATGCCAATAGATAAAGCTGCCAAATAAAACCTTTAAAGACAGGAAACACTGTTTGAAGGCTGTCAATAAATGTTTTCCTTCCCTTGAAATATGTACTGAACATATGTAAAGAAGACACAGAAGAAATGTCTAGTGAGGTTTAACATTTTGTCATCATACTGGATGGATCTGTACATTTTTCTCACTTTATTCTTTAGTAGATGAGCACTGCCACTAATACTGGTCAGTTAAAAACACCAATTCAACACCGAAACAAAGAGATAATGTAACGCAGTTGGCTAAGTCCATTAAAAGGGCAATAGTATAACATTATAATGCCAACACCACAAATTCTTTGTTGGTTTAAAATTCCTTTGCTGTTTTGCTCCTTTCTTTGTTTCTTTACACTACTGTTTTTTCTTGTGACTGAAAACATCAGATGACCACTAGCAGTGAATCTGCAGCGGTGCTGCCTCCCAGGATGTGTAGCTGCAGCCTCTAAGCCCAGCATTACAGCAGCAACCGGGATCCACGTGGCTGATTGTTTTGCAGACATAATGGTGGCGTATTTATGTATTTCTAAACTTGTTTTTCAGGATCTGTGGCTGCCTGGGTATCACAGAGCTCACTGCTTAACAACAGGAATAAAGCACTTGTCAGGCAGAAGGAATGCGTCAGTGCAAAATGGAATTCGCAAGACCGAAGTTTACACGAGGCAACAACAAAATCTACTGTGCCGTTCTGTTAGGCAACAAAGGTAATTTGTTATACAACATAATGAGGACTTGTGTGTGATGGACAGCGGTGGCTCTCGGTTATGGGGAGTTGACATCAGCAAGCACATGCAGTGTGAAGATATAAGAGAATTGCTATACATAGCAGAGAATTCAAAAGCTTTGTTGTTATTACAGGGTATTTTTTTCAACTTAAAAACTCACAAAATAAACAAACACCCCGAGACCAGTCCTGCAGTCCTGTATGGTCTGGGTAGGACCTTCATCATTTCCTTTTGGGTTGGCCTGTGTCCTAGACTTGACTGTCAGCCTTGGGGCCACAAGGTCAGGGCTCATGAGTGTCATAAGTTTCATGTGGCTCTGACACATTTGGCCAGTCTCCTGCCAGCCCACAGGAGGACAAGGGAAGAGCGAGTGTAGGGGGGTGAAGCAAGATATGCTCGTAACGCTGTTTACTGGTGCCCAGAAGCCCACGATGTCGGATCCCACACGCTCCACTGCTGCTGTTAGCACCATATGCTCCTAAAAGCCAGTTACCCTTCCTGTCAGGAGGCAATGGTCGGTCACCGATTTCGCAGATAAGCTGCCAGCAAGTGGGCTGCATACAGAGCTGGGAATAGAGCTGTGGCTTATAAAGTAGCGAGGTTCATCTGCTTTGTCATAGTGCCTTTCAAAACAAATCTACCTGCTGGCGTGATTGGGCCTCTGGTTCATAATGACTTAGACTGCTCTCTGCCTCCGCAGCTGGGCTAGACCCAAAGATCCTGTTTGCTGACATTCCAGCACTGTCACAAATGCTTGTGTAACTCCCTGTCGGGTGTGTGTTCTCCTGGCCCACACTGAATGTTTCCCTTGTCGTTCAGCTGGTAGAGGGAGTCTGGGAGCAGTCTTTTCCTGAGAGCTGCAAGGGAGAGTCTGGGCTCGAGCTTCACTGATGAATTCAATCAGGAGAAATAAGGAATCAAGACTGTGCCACACGATGTGTAAGAGCAGAGCACTAAGCTGAAGCTGTGTTTGGTAGCCTTGGTCCTGGCAGTCTGTGGGGTTGGTTCTGTGTCTTCAGTGGGCATGAAACATTGCACCTACAACATGATATTCTGGAACGGTCAGAATCGAGCAAACGGTTTTATTCCATGACTGCTGTGTTCATCTGCCATTCATGTTTGCTTTTTGCCTCAAACCACAGTCGATCCTGGTTGACCAGACCACGTTAGGGGGAGCTGCTCCTGTAGAAAAGTCCAAGACTCCCACTCCTTTTGTGTAGCGTGCCTTAAGCGTCACTGTCAGTGGCAGGATGTTGGAGTTCTTCTGACTCAGCCAGGGCCTGGTCTGTTTACTCCTACTCAAACAGGAGCCAATCTACTTAGCACAGTTAGGACAGCAGCACAGTTACTACCTTGGTCAAGCTACTTTACCTCTCAGTGACGTGGGAGTATTGTCACTATGAACTTACATTTCTGGTCCTCGAGGGTTTAACCAAACAGACTGGAATAGCTGAAGAAAAGTTGTGAAACAAAAGCTGCTTTAGTGATTTGGTGATAGTAATGTTGAGCACGATGCTTAGGCACGTGACTGAGAAAAATTTTGCTTCTGGTGCCAAAATGCCACCTGTATTCCATTTCCAGATGCCAGGCACCTGCCATTCAGCAGTGGTTTCCTCACCATTGTAAGGCAGGTGAGGTTGCCTGGCCCTGTTTTTCTTGGGTTCTTTTGTTGTTGTTGTTTTCATAATAAGGACCGAGTCCTGACAGAGATATTTTAGGAGCCACTGTGATAGAAATATTTCATGATGATACTGAGAGGTGGCGTTTTTTTGTTTTAACTTAAGAAATGTTAATTTAGTTACCAACCAAAGTAATTAAAGTCTAACCAAATGAATATTGCATCATAAGAAGCAGTAAGATTCCATACTGTGAGGATAAGAAGCAAACAAACCAGCCCTGCCTTTCATGCAGAAGATGCTATCTGGTATTTGCATAGATATTGTACACATAATTAAAGCCACCCTTAATGTGTAATGCTGTTGTTACAGCCCTTGCTATTTTGTAGCAGTTGGTAGACCTTATAATGAACAAGTATAAAGATATCCCAAGGACTCTAGAAAGCATTACAGTGACCTTGAAGACAATGACTGTCTTAAAGGACACCCCAGAAGTATTCTTTCTTTTTCGCAGGGAATTATCTTGCTACCATCCATTGGTATGAATGCATCAAGGAAATGCTGGTTGTGGAACATTCTGGGTGATGCAGAGAGCTCACAGGTGAGTAAACCAGCTGGCTCTTTCTGCAGTGTGTTTTCAGATTGACAGTGCTGCTTGGCTGAGCCTCGGGTCGTGGAGAGGTGAGCTGCTGTGCTAGACAGCCCAGGGTGAGCTGCTGTCCCAGAGGCACTGCGCTCGGCTGGGCGACGTGGCAGAATTGTGCAGTGGTAGGTGATCCCGTGTTGGATGTGCCAGAGGGTTGTCTTTCTGCTTGAATGCAGCTACTTGCAAATGTTCTGCTGCTTCGTTTCTCTGCAGACTGCTTTCAGGACCATTTCAAGGTCAAGGCTGTCCATGCTGCGAGTGCAATGCTTCCTCTCAGGCTGCGAGGGCAGTGGTACAGGGCTGATTATTTACCATACATCTGTTCAGTACCTAGTGCACTGAAATGTTACTTTCCTCGGCACTTGCAACCAGCCTAGGAGCCACACGGTTCGTGTGCCTTTGGTTCAATCTGTCAGCCCTGCTGCCGGTCCCCCAGGGTCTCCAAGTGGGCAGCTGGGCTGCTGTAGCCTTTGCAGCTCTCATCCCAGATAACTGTTCATGGGGATCAGCTGAAGTGATTGATGCTGGGAATTAAAGCCATCCTCTGAAACTTCCTTCAGCCAGCCCTTCCCTTTTGCACAGGCAGCAAGTGAGCAGCCACCTTCCAGCAGTGCCAGCACCCAGAAACACTTTTGGCAACGTTACTCATCCCTGGGGTCTCTGTCAGCACCTCTTTCTTTCCCTCATCTCCTGCCCCTGTAGCAGAGGATGCCCCCACTTTCTCAGTCCCTTGCCCTGTTCTGTGGAGTTCTGTATTCCCATTCTCTGTGCTGTATGAATCACAGAATTATTGAGGCTGGAAAAGGCCTCCGAGATCATCAATCCAGCCTATGTGCCAACACCACCACATCGGCTAGACCACAGCACTAAGTGCCACGTCCAGCCTTTCCTTAAACACCTCCAGGGACAGTGACTCCACCACCTTCCTGGGCAGTGCATTCCAGTGCCTGAGCACCCTCTCTGATGAAGGAACAGCTCAGTACTGTTTAGCTGCATATTGCCCGCACGACTGCACAGAACTTGCACCATTTCCACCAGCAGCTTAGCAGAAAAGGAATGAATGGGACTGTCCATAAACCAAGTTAGGAAGGATTTTGGCACGTAACCATTGAGACTGAGATCTGGTATGGTGGCAGATGGATGTGTGGAGTCCTGTTGTTGAGGCCTCTATTTTACCATCTTCCAGGCACTGTATTACTATCAGGCTCGTCTGGGTCGAGATGGTAGAATTTGCTCCTTGTCAGGAAGCTTGACACATGATTGCTCCCTGTGTGGGTGGGGTTTGTGCAAATGTATCTTCGGTGCTTTAAAATCAGTGTCATGCCCAAACTGCACCTAAACAAGCCTTTTCAAAATTCAGGAAATGGTGTCCAGAGCAAGATTTTATTTTAATGATTCAAAGAACTACAAATTTGTATATGTTCCTTTCATCTGCTTGCAACAGGCACTGTACCAGGTAAAGACTGGAGACTGTTAAGGTCTAACAGATGACCAACCAACTTTAGCTGACCAAACTGGTAGTTTTTAGTATTTACTAAGTGCTAGGGCTTGATGAATGCTGTTAGAAAGATGCAGCTGTGAATAATGCGCTTTGAAAGTCATGGCAGGTCGAGTGTCTAATGAAAAATTAAAGAATGAAATTAGTGGGAACAAGAGAGTTCCAACCAGAGCAATAATGCTGTCCCTGAAAGCTGCTGGCAGCCTCTGCAGAGGCAGTTAGTGCACTCTGCTCAGAGCTGCTTGCAGCTTATCCCGAGACTGCGGCTTGGCTTAGCTTTAGGTTTTTTTTGTTGTCAGCTCAGGCTGATTTGAATGTGGTCAGAGTGAAAACAGTTAAAATCTCAGGATCTGCCTCGGAGAGAGTTTCACACCGTTACCCCCTGCCAGGGCAGTAAGCTCTTGGTTGTATTGCCAGACACTAGTCTTAGCACATCTTCTGCTGTTGTATCTGTATGTGAGGCGAGTGTTTTCTGGTTTGTTTTCTGATAACATTCCAGATCTTTAAAGTTATGTTAATAGAAGAAAATGTTGACCTTAAAAAAACAAAACAAAAACAAAAACAAACAATAAAACCCCACAAAACAAACATC
>JANHGN010009954.1:0-13466 GCA_024605025.1 Megaceryle maxima
GGGAGGGTATGGGTGGTGGGGAGAGGAAGACAAGGGAAAAAGTATCTCATACTTTAACCTTCCCAGTGGCATGTTAGCAGTTTCAGCCTGGACACACAAGCTGGTAACTCTGCTCATCCTGTTCCTGTATTAATATCTGAGGATGCTCAGTCATGCAGTATAAACCAACAAGAGTTAAAGACAGGAAGAAAAAAAAAAACTCAATAGCATGTTTAGACAACATTGTAATGGACCAACTGACTGATGGGTGCCCTCAAGGAGACTGATTTTTTGTTTTGCTGGATTGTTTTTGCCTGGCTTTGGTACAGTCACACCTCAAGTCCAGAGAATTAGAACTGTCACAGAGTGACCATATACTAGCCATATCTCTTAGGCTATGTACTATGTAGGACAGCACACAAAAGTCTCTGGGTAAACTGATCAGTACAAGATACCTCTGAAGCAGCTTATCATGAGCCATTAGCACTTTGAGCTGTATTTCACATGACAGAACTTGACCAAAAGATTTGACCTTTAGAGAGACCTCTGTACTGTAACATGCCACATTAGTTTTGGGAAAAGAATTGCCTTCAGCTGGCCATTTTAGAGCAACTTGTACACCCAAAACATTTTTCAGATGTAGCTAACATCATTACCCTTCATACTTCTTTCCCTATTGACTGGATCACTGCAATTATTCTACTTGGGCCATCCCATGTATTGCCAAACACCACAAACTTCCCCTGCCTGTACAATACTAAATGCTGCATCAGTCCAGACCCATTGCATTCACTTCAACAGACGAGTGGTAAGACAGTTGTGTTCCTAAGAGCTCTCAGCTGCTTAGATTTCAAGGTTGTCTTGTAACTTGTACAAATAAGCTCTGCTGAAACTGTCCAACCCTGCATGCTATCAGGCTTTATAGCCTGTGTTTCAGAAGGCCTGTTTTGTGGCAGTCAACACGAAAAAGTGTGATCCATAGTGGGCATTAGCTGCTTGGCACCACTCAAGGCATCAGCTCTTATCTGTGGGATCCCAGTGAAGTTAGCATCCTGGTTATTTTAAACTCAAGAGTTTGTCAGAGCAATGCAATCAACTGGTGCTTAAGGACTTGGAAACTAGAGGCAGAAGATCTGCAACAGACATCCTGCTTTTGGAATTCACGTCTCCTGAAGGAGCAGAGGCCAAATACACTGGCCTTCAGGCCACACGGCAAAGCCCAAGTATTTATTCATGTATTCCCTGCAGAAAAGAGCTGTAACAGTTGATGAGTTTGTGGTTTGAGATAGCTTGCCAGTTTATTTTAATAGATCACAAAATTGAGAATATGCCCAAACACACATTTCACAAACATTTTCATACGAATAGTTTGAGCATGCTTCAAAGCAAGTGTTATTTAGACAAAGGGAGCGAGTCCACAAGTCTCTCAGGGTTTGCCGTTTGTCTCCACAGAGTCCAGACTACAGTGCATTTGTTTATGCTGGGCAGAGCTCCAGCCAGAAGAGCTATTTGTTTCTGGTTGAGCCCTGACTGTGTAGGGCCTTGAAAAGAACAGAATAAGTTGCTTTCTCTTCCCCAAATACACAAGCCAAGATCTACGGAAGGACACAATGGAAAGGCAAGAAAGGCAGCAAGCAGAAGATAAGAGCTCCATCGCCAACCTCACCCTCCTTCACCCTTTGAGCTGCTGGGGCTGCACAACCACAAAGATGGACAGAGCTACTGGCCTTCAGTCCCCCTCCAGTGCTGAACCAGCACAGACCCACATAGTAAGAATGAACTGGTCCACCAACTACCATATACTATCACCAACAGACCAGTTTTCTGGGAGTTTTTAGTTGAGCTGCAAGAAAGGAACAGATTGCTTTTGGCAGGTGTCTGTTCCTGCCAAGAACTGGAGTTTGGGGCTCATTTGCAGGAAGAAACAGTCTGAGTAACTACGTGTGGACACTTAGTCCAAAGACTGCCTCCAGCTTCATTTTTAGAAGTGGTTTAAGTTGAACCACAAAGACAATCTTTGTGTAGAATATCCGCATGAGGTTAACACAAAATAGTTTAACTTCAAGTTCACCTCCCAACTTCTTTTGCAAACAAGTCTTTAACTACTTACACTCTTGAACAAACTAAGAAGTTTTGTTTGTGGTCAAGCTCTACTTTTCATAGAAGAGTCAATGGAAAACCTCAGAGAGCCAAGGTAGGAAAAAAATATTAAAAAGTCTCCTATAATGAAGAAATTAAATCCCTTACCCAGTGATTTTCCTTCTTCTGAAGGGGATTTTCCACCAAATCTTCCACATCCATTTTTCTCAGACTCTGAGAAGCAAGCACATGAGGTCATTACCTTACACTGTTCAGTGATTTCCTATCTATCCCGTATAAATTACTAACGCTAATCTTAAAAACCTAGAAGCCCCAACCAGCCAAACTTTCAAAAGCTACAATAAATTACCAATATGGTGCAGAGACAGCAGTCTTTCACACCATGAAAATAGACTTTCAGCTAGGTACTCCATTTCTAGTGGAATAGGAAAGTTACTTTAGAACTAAAGTGTGTGAAGGTAGAGGGAATAGTAGCTAAGGGGTGATCTCAAAGGTACCTCTTTGGAGGTCTGGATGACGGTCGCAAGCTTCTGAAGTTCCATGTATTCAGTAAACAGACTCCTACAGGTCATTTCATAATAGTTGATAGCCTCAGATGGCTTGGACAAGTGCTCCTCACAGGCCTGAAATAAGTACAGCTATTTAAAAGTTATCTTGAATAATGCAAGATGCACTTTTCTCAACCCATTGTTAAAAACCAAAACCATCTTCCCCACAGCGCCTTTGAATCTTCCCCCCCATGGTGCAGATGCAGAGAAATAAAGAGGCAAGGTGCCCAATCTTACATGGACAATAATGCAAGTAGCTGTATAATTTCTGTATCTTGTTCTCAATAAGGTGTGCTTTTAAATAAGTACCTGGAAAGGAAAGCTTCCAGTGCAGGCAAAGCACAAAAAAATCCCATAGCAGGTGGAGTCACTTGCCCTCTTTTCCCCTGACCCAATCAGGCTGAAGGACAGTAAGTTTCTCATACTTTTAAACTATGGTTGAGAGGAAAACACTTGAGTTGAGACATTGAAATGACAGCTCTTGCAGAAACAGAATACTACAGATGAGTGACTTTTTTCAATATCCATAGTCTTCTAGGTATCAAATTTGGGGACTATGTACAGAAGTACTCCATAGACACAGCTGTGTGAGAGCCATGCTCACTCTCCCTTCTTAATTCTTTTCCATAGGCACCTGCACACACCTAAGATGGCTTTGCTTTTTCACTCTGGTGCAAAAGCCACATGCTCTGTGTCCCCCAACAGACTACCCAGCTTTTTCCCAGAAATTGTCTTGCCCCTT
This sequence comes from Megaceryle maxima, assembly GCA_024605025.1. NCBI lineage: Eukaryota > Metazoa > Chordata > Aves > Coraciiformes > Cerylidae > Megaceryle > Megaceryle maxima. Next base: position 3,370 of record JANHGN010009954.1, read on the forward strand.
GGTTAACAGCATTGTTCCATTAGCTCCTCTAAAGCTGCTAGATTGACTAAGTGTGAAGAAGGAGACCTTGATAACATCCTGCAGGGTGACAGGTGGTTTCATTGCCTCATCATCCAGTTTCAACATGAGGCACAAGAGTTTCTCCAAAGGATCACTCAGCTCTCTCTCCAGTTGGCTGTCAATTCCCCAGTCCAGGGCTTCATAGATCACCACTCCCAAGTACTCCAGCAGCTGCAGACAGAGACCAAAGCAGCAGTGCAACACAAAGCATTGCCGAGAACTTCACAGCTCTCACTTCCCAGCCATGCACACAGACCCTACTCTATTGCTCAGGGCTGTGCACATCTCTCAGGAAGAGAGGGGCCCAATAGGCAGCTAGATGCTCACAAATAGCCTAAGGTACTCACTAAATAAGCTGGTTTAAGATTTTGATATGGCCTTACCTAGCACCTCTAAGCTATCTGTTATTGACAAGTAGGCAGCATCTGTGCACATTGCTTCCCAGTCTCATTGTCTACTTGAGCTCAGTCCTATCATTTTGTTTCATTTTCCAGATTTCAGGGGACAGAGCCATTCTCACAGGGAACAGCAAATTTAAGCTCCTTGATAGTTTCCAGAGATATCTGCATCTCCTGAGCTGGCCTTCTACTACAGCAGGATTATGTCTGCACACATAAGCTGAATACACAGGCTTACCTTGTCCTCTGACTGCTGAATGCTGCCAACATCTGAAAGGGGAAAAAAAGAGGGGACTCATAGAAATCATAGAAAGAAAGGTAACTGCCATAGTCATTGGCAAACAGCTCTTTAGAATCCCTTTTGAGAGAGAAACTGGAAGAAGTCTCAGCAATAAGAAAACAAGCCCCTCTGACAAAGTCAATCCCATGTGTGGAAAGTAGACTTATGTTTGGGGACTGCGGAAAGCAACACAGGCTATTCTTCTTATTGTGAGCATTAGCCCCAAACTAACTGCTGCCGAGTACTTTTTTTCTGTTTGCCAATAGATATCTAACCACAAGGAAGGCACTGGATCTTTGTCTTCTTTCTTTATTACCCACTCTTGTTCCCTGAAGAGTTAGCCTAGCATTGATTTCTGCTGCAGTCAGCCAAGCAGCACACAAGAGAAGCTTGTTGCTACTTGCTGGCTACACATAGTGACAAAAAAAGGGAAATTGTCAATCATAAATCTGTCATAAGAGTTACTATAACAAAGGAACCATACATTGGAAGATGAACAGAGCAGGTCATACAATAAAGCCCCAGACTATTAATTTCAAATAACATAAGTGGTAACAAACTTTCATCCCAGCTATTCCCTAGAACCAAATGATTCGCTAGAACACTATTAGAAAAATTAGCAGGCCATGTGTCTCTGTTACCACTCATCTACTGTCCTTTGAAATGAACTCTAGGCAGCAGAATAGCTTCACAACACCATACAGAGAGACAGAGGAGGGGGGCAATAAAATTTCCCCATGTTTCAGCCTGTTATAGCAACAGCCCTTAGCATCCACAGCTACCAGACATCCACAGCTCTTACCAGACTTGTGGTACACCTTGAAGGAAGCAGTACCATCAGCATGGATAAAGATGCTTCCAGAACCTTTTGCCAATACAGAATGGACAGGTGGACACAGCCCCTGAGCCAACTGCTCTATCTTACGGCAACACTGAAAGCAAACAGCCCAGGCTTGCTCCTCACTAATAGGATGTTCAAAACACCTCAGAATCTCACTTAAAGAGACCTTTGTCATCCTCTGCTCACACCGTGGAGACTCCATTTTTACCTTTACCTCTCATCTCCACTCTGAGCCCAGGGAGCTTAACACCCCCTTTCCAGGACAGGCAACTCCTCCTAGCAGCCTTTTATCAGTTCTGCCTCCTGGTTTGCTCTCACCTCAATTCCCTCCAGATGTGATCATTAGTGCCAATTTTGCTGTATCTTTTTAAAGGGACACCACTTTAATCTGTATTCATATGAGGCTCCTTGAAAGAAAACAGAAAGTACACAACAAAATAAAATCTAAAGAGAAGGATGTACAAAAATCATGCTCAATTTATCTTCATTGTTTCTAACAAATATATTAATTGGAATAACAATGTTGGCAAGTAAGAAGAGTACATTTAACTTCAGAGAAGGGAGGAAGCAGGAGATAATGTCTTACATTCATGGGAGAAGATCTCACAGTAGACCACAAAAATTTAATCCTTTTGATGGGAAACTATTCTGGGAGCTCTAATACATTTACAGCAATCAACTTCATAGGGTTCCTGAATCCACCACAGGTCCCACTCCTGACAGGCCTTGACCCTTTGGCCCTGCCACAGCAAAGCCTAACAGCTGGGTCTAGAAGCAACACAGGCAGGGACCTAGAAGGCCAGGTGAGTACCCATTGTAAAGACAGCAAGGCCCTTCCTTGTTCAAAATGCTGATACAAATTACTACTGGTGTGAAGTAAGATACCCAGCTTCTTTTGCACTTTGGGCTCAATATGTGTGTGATGGGAGGGGACAGTTGCATGGTGTGCGACAAGAGTCACACCCTGAAGAACTCTTGCTGCCACAGTCCCTTCAGCGCATGGTGGGGGACCTCAGCTGCTTCTGTGCTGGCTCTGAATGGTCCAAACTCCTGAAGCAGACGCTGAAGAACTGTGAGGTCTAAAATGGGTGTGAATTACACCCATATTTCTTTCCTTTCCAACCTACAGCATTTTGGGAATGCAGCATGTGAGAGTCAGGCCCCAGGACTTGGCAAGGTGTCCAGGGCACGGTGCTTGGGTGTCACTGCACCATGTAGTGGATGCTCACAGGAAACACATCCCAGCACGGCCGGGGCCCTCACAGCTGGCCGTGTTCTCTGGGGCGCCCCATGGCCTTTACACTACCCAGGCATCAGCCTGGCCATCGTGCTTGGCCGGGCCGCTGAAAAGAGGCTTTCCCAGACCTCCCTGCAGCATAGGGGCCTGCCGAGCCGCGGGGCCGGGCTGCCTTCGGTTCTGCCCGGCGGGAGGCCCGGAGCTCCCCGCGGCCACGGGTGGCTAGGGAATCCCAGAACCTTCCCTTCCGCGGCGCGGGGATGCCAAGCACCCAGCAGCATCCGAGGCAGGCTGTGTGGGGAAGGGGTGGATAGCGCACTAGCGACCCCAGCAGCCTGCACCCCCGCCGCGGGGACTTAGTCCGGTCTGCGCTACCCCCCCGCCCCAGCATAGTCCCGCCCGCGATCGGCCTCTCTCCTGCCCTGCGCAGCACCGCCCTCGCACTGGGGAAGATGGCGGCGCCTGAGGCGGCGTGGAACCGGCTGGATGTGCCGTGGCCCGCGAGCAGCGCGACCGTGGCTCTGGCGACCAAGCACCCTGCAGGTCCCTGGCGCCGGGAGCCGGGCCGGGCTGGGGCGCGGGTCCGGGAGGGGCTGGGAGGCGTTTTAAGGCGCTTTTGGGCGCGCCGTGTGGGACGCTGGTGTTTGGTCGGTCGGTGGGCGCTTGCCGGCCGCGGTAGGGTGGGACCGTTGGGGCGTGCGGAGCGCCGTTGGGGCGGCAGCAGGCGCTGAGGCGGCGCCTGTCTCCCGCCCGCAGTGAGGTGTCTCCCGGCGCTGCGGCGGCGGTGCCACTTCGCCCGCAAGCGGCTGTCGGGAACAGGCCTGGCCGCCGAGGGACGCATCCTGCGAGCCGTGCTCTACGTCTACCACAGCAGGCTGCTCCGGCACCGGTCCTACCTGGCGATACAGCAGGTGAGGAGAGGCCCTGGATGGTCACTGCTCCCCCGTCTCCAGTCCCTGAAAGGCGTTTGGAGTAGCGCTTGGCGCCTGGAGTGTCGTACAAAACCTATTTTGGAGCAGGTCCTTTTTTGTCGTATTTAAGCCTGTCCACAGATTAGTTCAGTGTTTTTTCTGGCTCTGTGCAGACGGTGCTATTTCTCCTTCCCAGCTTTATGGAACTGTTATTCAGTCTTTTAAACTCACGCTGAGACCTGAAGCAGGTACAGTTATGTACCCTTGAATACACAAAAACCATGGGGATTTAATTTTCAGTTAATTGTAATAATGGCAGGGGGGAGAATAATCCCAGGCTATTCTATTTCTGTTTTAAGATGAAAAGCGAACTCTTTACTGGCCTTCCAGTAAAGGGATTGTCAGTATCTTCAAATAACTGTTCTAAAATAGAATAGGAATCGTTCTTATCTTTCTGATTTGTTTATGCACTTTCATTCCTAAAAGCCAATACTAGAGGCCATTGTATCCAGCAAGGGAGACCATGCAGCACCAATTAACCTAGTCCACCTAGTTCACTTAATTCCATATTCACTGTAGTATGATAAAGGTATCTTTTTCATCATAATGCAGGAACATAGGAACATAGCAGAACATTCCATCACACAAACCTCCAATTTATGCTGTTAAATCGATAAGGGGAAGGTGTCATTTAATATAGTGACAGCTCTTAGACCACAGAACTTGATCTCTCAAAATACCAGTCAAAGAGTTCTCTTTTATTCTAGGTAGAGCAATGCTTGAAGCGCCTATGGAAAATGAACTTGGTAGGCTGCATTGAAACTCTGGCAGAACTGATTCCCAAGTAAGTTTCAGGATCCTGTATGTTACACTATCCATTAACTTGATCTTCAGAGCTAAAAGGGGAAAATACTAGATCATAACCATCTCCTTATCCTTGTATCAACACAGGAAAAATACATCCCAAGCCCATGTAGAGTGTTTAGTTCCCAGCCAGCCTATGCTGGAAACGGTGGCTCTGAAGGTACTGGGAGGTTGCAAGCTCATACTACGTCTGCTGGACTGTTGCTGTAAAGCTTTTCTGTATCCTTTTTTTGACCATGAAAACGTTCTTATAGTTCACTAGCAGCACCTCACAAGACCAGAACTAGGTCTGCTGTAGGCCCTTTATTGCTGATTGTCTCAACTGTGCAATTCATATGTGTGACTTAAAGATAATAGTCAAATGTTTATTTTCAAGTTATTATGTAGGAACCTAAGGCTGTTGGCTGGGTGCTGTTCAAACCCAAAGTTTGGATACTCATCTCCCAAATTAATCAGGATATTGCCTTGTGAATTGCCTCTAGTTGGTGTGTTCGGCAAGTCTCATTACATGCTGTTTATTTTTTATCCTTAACTGGTGTAATCTTCAGCTTGTCCGTTAAACATCTCTGCTCTGAAGAATTCATACTTTTGAACACTGTGGCTTCAGGGTTGTTGAGCCGGCTATGGTTTGTGTATTAAAAAGTCTGTGTTTGTTGTCTGTTTGACATGCCTGTCAGGGAGAAGGGCTTGTAATTAGGCCTTGCTGCTGAGTGAGCTTTGTTCAGTTGGGAGGAGGAGGGCAGGTCCCTCCATCCTTTTGGACTTGATTCTAGCACCTGACATGTTGTGTAAATGGAGGGAGGCTTCTTGCACACTGTAATGGAAGGCTTTGTTCTTGGTTCATAGCAAACTTTATGTAGCACTAATAAAATAAAATAACAATGTTAATGGCAGCCTGCCACAAAGAAACTTCTGGTACTCTGCAGCAAGTAGTAAGTCCTACCTCATCTTGAAATGGAAGGGCTGGGATAAAGTTCTTCTGTAATATTGCTGAGTCTTCCAGGGCAATCAGTGCTCTGGTCTGTCTCAGTACAAGAGCGTAACCGCTGCCTGTAGCTGAAGGAGTAATAGCATTGCATGGAAGAGCTCGGCAAAATGTTCTTTGGCTCAAGAAATCTGTCTCCCCAGTAAATGTAAAGCAGACAGTTTTATGGCATCAGTGCTAGCACCATTGTCCTGAATTGGTACAGGCTGCTTTTGAGGGAAGACTTCATGTCAACTAATTTGGATGTGACCTGAGAACCCTAGGAGTCCTAGGTGTGTCACTTATCAAAGCTCTAGGGAAGCAGAAGGGGTCCTGATCGGGGATTTACTGGTCAAGTTGCTCCTACGTCCTGATCTTGAACAGTTCCTTAAAGCTCAGACTAATTCTGAAGAAAGCGGTGTGGTGGAGTGTAAAAAGATAAACTTATATTGTGGGGGAATAGGGAAAGGGCAGTTTGGAATCTTTTCCATAAGCTCTTCTGCTTGAGCTGAAGGTACTTGAGTGAGCACACGATTTTGCCAGAGGGGACCCCATACCTTTCTGTCTTCTCTTGTCAGGATTCAGTACAAGTGTGTACTGCAGAACCTCACATCCTTGTATGGCACTTTATCGACATCCCTTCATCTGGTATCTGAGACCCAACAGATGCCTTATATCAAGGGGTTTACCTTCCCTTCTGATATCACTAACTTCCTTGGAGTTAACATTTCTTCTGAGGTGAAGAAGCAAAAGGCTAGAATGCTTACCACAAAAAAACCTACCAACTGGCTGAAGAAGTTCTTCCCAACAACGCCAGAGGAAGTGTCTGAGGTTGGAAAAAATAGAAGTTTTGCGAGCTGCATAAGTGCTGCAAATAACGGTAGCATCCCGTGCATCACAGACATCGGAGAGCCAGTTCTGGTCACCAGAGCCAGCAGAGGTAAAGAAAGCCTTGTGCCACAGTGCTACTGGCTTCTGACATCTTGAAGACTAACTGCAACTTCTGTCCAACAGAGCCCAGTGCTTCCGCTGCTCAGAGTGTGGTTCTAGTACAGATGCCCCTCTCCTGTCCCTGAAGGAGGAGGAGGATAATGCTGCATTTATAAAGCTTTGCCTTTATAAAGCTGTGGATAATGTCAGCATAGTGAGATTTTATTTTTTTTTTTAAAAACATGATACAACCCGGAGAGAAGCAGGTAGTGAATGCAGTATAGAGATCCTGTAAATGGTTACATGTATGTTCCTGCTTCTTCATAGATGGGCCCCAAGGCTAGTGAGGGAAGCTAACAGCACTGTCTGCAGCCCATACAAGAGTAGACAAAGGTTGTTAAGTACAGGATGCAGGTTATCCTGTGCTTGCTGGCTCTGGGCTGTGCCCAACTCTTCTCCTGCAATCAGGGCCGTGGCCAGTGACTGCAAGCATCCAGGTGTTTGTGTGAAATTTTTACCCATTAAGTTCTCCTTTGCAGCCATCTGTAAATCTCTGCACCCTCTTCATCCCTTGCCAGCTGCCATGTGAGATGAGTGTAGTCCCCCCTGAGTTTGCTGGTGATGCCGAGTCCAGGTGTGAGGCTGCTGAGACAGCAGGAAAGCTGAGAGCTCAGCAGGGCAAAAGCACTGTGGTGCCTCTGTGCAACAACTGAACTGTCTTTATTTCATAGTGGGAACTCTTCTCTCGCTTTGTAGGGAAGCACCTGGGGTTTGATGTGAAGAGCTTACTTGGATCATCCAGACCTTCAGCACGAGAGGTTTGTATGGTACCATTCTACGCAGTTTTTTTCTTAAAGACCCAAACACTCAATGTGGTATCCCCAATTGAAAAATGTTCCATTTTCCTACCTTACTTTTGCTTGTCTAGCAACCCAAGTTAGCATGGAAGCTTTGAACTAAAAATCCCTAATTTCTGCTTAGGAATTTGAGCATATGTTGGCATGCCAAGTGAAATCACCGGAGCAAGTCAGTAGTAGACAGGAATACTAATTCTAATACCTGCCACCTCTTTTTGTATTCCACAAAACAAGATGGCTTTTCTGCTCTCTCCTTAAGAAATAAGGACTTTTCTCACAAAAACCTCCATGCTCTGCTCCTGTCCAGCAGCAAGACATTCATGTTTTTTAAAGGTTGCTTCTGTTATTCTTTGTTTTCAGAGTATGAGCATTGCATCAACACCCTTTAAAGCAAAGTCATCATCACTTCCTGCCCATACAGCAAAATCACAGCATCCTGGATCTCTTGTACAGATAGTCCAGTCAGCTACATCATTTGGGGAACTGTCAGATGCACTCAGAAAAGCTATTTTGTGGTGTAAATGCAATAAATTAAAACCAGAAGTTTATTTTCTGCGTAACAAGTTACTGAAAAGCAACCGGCTGCACCACGTGGAGGCTCAAGGATGCAGGTAATTTTGCATGGCACTGGGGTTTCTGGATCTGTCACTTTACATTTTACTATGTATTTTGCTACAGTGCAGAGGAATTCAGTGATCTAGCTCATTCTTTTTAAACTCAAAGGGGATCGCTCATTCAGGCTGCTGGATGCTCTGGCATGAGCATTCTCTTTAGCTGCAGTCATTTGTGAAAGAATTTAAAAGGCTAACAAATGCTAACAGATACTTAAGAGGGAGGATGACAATGCAACTTAAATCATATTCATGTTTAATAGTAATGATTATATGATACAAGGGGTGTCATCTTTCTTCAGAATGCCCTGGCTACTATTTTACAAGGTGCTGTTGTATGTCCTTGGTATGACAAGGAAAATGGTAGAGAAGGCTAATAACATAAGCTCTCTAAACCCCAAGTGAAAGAACACTTTAGCAGCTGCTAAAGTTATGTTTTGTGTACCTTCCTCCCTTTTAAGCTTGAAGAAAAAACTGTGCTGTGTGAAAACATCTGTCTGTAAATACCTCCTTTCTGGGTCACAAAATGCACGCTGGCCAAAGAAGTACCTCAGGGCACGGCTCTGTCGAAGGAGGACTAAATCATCTGTGTGCTTGAAGAGAACTCGGAAGACTGGTCGGCTAATACCTCCTGATCTTCCCGGGGTCTCTGAGAACAGAGCGTTGTTCATCCTCTCAGCTTACCAAGACAGGCCTCTGAGTCAGGAGGGGTGTTCCAGTGCTGATACAGGCTGTCTCAAACTAAGCACAGCAGGGACCTCCAAGCAGCTGCTGCTGGAAGGAAGATCTGGCCCCACATGGAGAGAAGCTACTGAGAACATGGATATTGATTCTATTTTTGCAGCAATGGGTGTCTGACCCTGGATTTGCAAGGAGGAAAGGGGTCAAGACATTCCAAGTTTTTATTTTTTTATGAAAACCCTCAGAACCTCACTGTCCTGGTAACTCACACCCTGAATTCTGCTAAGAAAACAGCAACTAATTCATCATGGCTTTATGAAACAACTTTTTTTAATGAGTGTCCCAATACTTCAACATGTATTAATGAAATAATGTTAGAACAATGCTTTCTGCCAGGAAATACTAAGAAAAAAAATGTCTTGGAATAAAGAACAGGAATCTGCTTTTTTTTTTATAGAGCACCTGCCTAAGAGGGGTAGGGAGAGGCTGTAAGTACATGTAAATCTGGAGTAGGTTAACTTCCCTTTCCTAGGTTTAATACTGGTAAAAAACAAGAGTTGTGCCCACTGAGACAGAAGAAGAAATACCCTTCCTAGCCCCTTAAGGCTAAAAATCCTGTATTGCACACCTTCTGTGAACTGATCAATGCAAGTTATAATTATGAGTGGGCATAAACTTAAAATGTTCTATTCAAAGAGTGTATACAGAGCAAAGAGCAGAACTGCTGTAATAATTTGGTCTTGAATACTTTGTCCAATTAACCAAGATCCCTTTTCTAGGTTTCCTGTCACAGGGATACCCAGCAATAACTGAAATAGCTGCAGAGAATCACGCATCATTAGCCCTCTAGATAGGATTCACAGTCCTACTCCAAGCAGATTTCCTGTTACTACAGGAATCTTTATAGAGCTCTTATTTCATAAAGTGTTAGGAAAATACCCAGTTGTACCACATACAATCATACATAATGAAACATTCAGCTGCTAGAATACTCTTAAAAGGCTGGGAGCAAGGGCAGACATCCCAGCAATGAATTCTGTCTTGAATAATCCCCCCCAGGCTACACAGGGAATGTTCTTCCTTTTGGGAAGCAGGTGCCCAAGCAATGCCCCAGTGCAGCTTGCACACAGAATCAAGATCCATAGTTTGCTTCGTCAAAGGCCTTTCGGGCTCGTTTCAGTTCTTCGTTCATAGTTAGGAGGTCTTTTACTCTGGCAAACTTCCGGGGGTCTTTGCGTATTAGAAAGACAATGTCCTCAACCTGTACACGACCCTGCCGCCCAATTGACATGGCCTTGTGCGTCTGTTAAGGGGGAAAGAGGAAAGTCAGCAGGGTTTCTTTGCCACCCCCCCCCTTTTTTTTTTTTTTTTTTTTTAGCTTTCAATTCCACTTTTTTTCCTGTTGTTTTATAATCAATAAGTAAACAAATGTAGGGTTTGGGGACCATCATACCCCCAACAAG
>JANHGN010009955.1:0-13620 GCA_024605025.1 Megaceryle maxima
ATAATAATAAAAAAACCACAAAACCCACAACCAAAATTACAAAATGTGTAAAGATTGCTGCTTTGGAGAATTCTAAAGGCCAAGAGGAAACCACAAACAGAAATTTTTATTTTTTAAAATATTTTCAACTGTTTAAAAGAAAAAGTAGCACATTTTATTTATGTAGCTTGAACTCTTAACTCAGCATTGAACCACCTAAGAACCTGAAATTGAGTCCTCTGTGTTGCAACCATTTGCCATCTTGCTTTTGAATTTTCTCCATGGGTTAAGGTCAAGCAAACAACCTGAGAAACCACTGTCTGCCAGGATTTGATACAAGAAATTTTTATGAACCATTACACAGAATGGTAGGGCTTGGATTCACTAAGTACAAAATAAGAATTTGCTTTTTTAACATTTTACCAATCATTTTCTTTGTCAACCACTCCAAACTGAAACCCTTAAGAATAACTCAAAATATCAGCAACACATCCCCTCTCTCATTCCTCCTTTGCTGGCTTTTTCTTCCTAAATTCATTTGCTTTAGATTAAGCACACAATCAAGATTATGCTTAATTTAACAAGATCTCTGAAAATAGATTGTTCACTTTGTCCTAAAGCTCAAAAGGCAAAGGGCCAAGTCACAGTCACATGGAAAATTTTAATGTGAAAGTAGTAACTTCAACTAAATAATTTATTTGGGGTTGTTAGGCTGTCTAATTAATTCTTGTTTGACTTTATTAGTATATTGCATCAAGCAGTGATTTAAGTAGCCACTTTAACACAGATCATACAAATATATGAGCATAGGCTAATGGAAAGAACTGCATATTTATTTAAACATTCCTTAAAAAATAAATAAATAATGCTCAGATGACAAGCAGAACTGTGTGGCTTTCTGAAATAAGCAGCAGAAAATAATAATAAAAAAAAAACTTGCTCTGCTAGTTTGCATGAGGGAGAGCAAATGAAATGTGGCAAGTCCAGCAAAGATTTTCAAGTTGTTAACAGACCTCATTTGAAAAGACTTACATTAAAAATATTTCATCTTGCTTTTCTTTGGATAAATATATAACCTCTTTTATTACTCAGACTAATTTTCATAACCAAAAGGCATCACAGTTTGCTTTGATGCTGTGGTTTTGTTAAGTGGTACCTAATTATACTATTCACCCTCCCTCACCAAATATAATAAATTCTTGACAGTTTCAAAAAGTTAGTCTTAAAAAAATGGAACTGAGGCATACAAGTTAAAAGTTATGTGAAGCTGTTAAGCTTTTACGTGACAAAAGAGGTTTGATTATTTAGTACTCAAAGCTCTAAAGATTTGAGGAAAGTGGCAGAGCCACCTTTCGTCATTCTAATGTCTGGAAACAATCCATTTAAATCTAAGATTATATTAGCACTCAGTCCTCTGACCCTTCAACGCACACAACGAAGGGACTACAGTAGCAGAAACACAGCTTTGAGAACTTAGGGGGAAAAAAACCCCTTCATGTGGATACGATGTCTTGTTATGTTAGCTCCTTTTGGGTTTTTAAAATAAAACAATAAAAGTAATTATTGGATATGACAGCACTCTACAAAGCTGCAAGGAACATTCTAGAGCCCAATGGGTAGAATTCAGAGTATGCCTAAATATTTTCCTCTTATGCCCACGCAAAGACATCGCAAGAAGGCACATGATGACCGTACTTGTTGAGACCAGTCTTTTTACACTGGGGAAACAGATGGATACTTTTTATTGGGGAGTATTACCTTCCATTTTACTCAGCTCCTTCCACTACAGCCATGTGAGCTAAAGGGGCCACACAGGGAGTGTGATGTAGGGTTTGCTCACCTGGAAAAGACAACAGGCTGGAAGCAACCTTAGAGTCCTTTCCCACAGCTTGGGCAGAATACAGCAGACTTCAAGAGCACGCCTGGTGATGTGTCTCCAGTCGAATTTACAATCCTTCACACAGCCTCCACAGACCACCCACTCCAGTGCTTCAGCTCTTCAAGTGCAGTTCAACCGTACCCCCCCACCACTACCCCATTTAAACATTTGTTGCAATCTTATCTGATGATGACTTACTTCCTGTGCTATGCTTCCTGGATCACAGGGAATAACGGATCACCACCATCCTGTCTTCAGAAACCTTGTATTAAAAGAGTCATGTTGCCAGCTGATAGTTTCCTCTTCCAGTTCCTTCAGGGTTTGGGGGTTTTTTCCACCATAGATCACTGTCCCCCAATATTTTCTTCTTCCCTTATACACTGTACTCTCCACAATTTGTCCTTTGCTTTCCCTTCTCTTCCACTTTTTTAAGGGGCAGTGCCCAAAATTAGAAGCCAGCTAAGTGGACCTTCATGAGCTCTGAGGGCGAGCTCCGTGCTAGTGCATATTACAAACAGTAACTAACTCCAAACATCTCAGATTAAAAATTGTATCAGACACCACACTGACATATTCATAGCCCACTATAATCCTACTCCCTACCCTAACCTGGTTCCCTTTCCTCCTATTAATAAAATCATGTCTTACTTTACATTTGTACTTTTTAGTTTTTATTACTAATTCCTACATTTCCTTTTGGATTTGTTCTTCAGTGTTTTTGATTAATTTCACCTATTTGTACACATCAATTGTAATGTCAGTATTGTCCTGGGGATAGGGCATCCCCATCCATCCCAGAAACACTAGAAGTTTAATAGAATGTTTTGCTATCTAGCAACATCCTGTTAATAAAAACAAAAAAAGAGAAGGCATAGAACATATTCTTGAGTGATCCATTCCAATATGATATTGAATAACTTGTAACTCTGAACATTATTCTAAACTGTCTGTTCCCTGAAAATGCTTAATTGTTTCACAGTCCTTTCACCTAGATCAGATTTTTCATATGAAAGTGTCATATTTGACCATGTCAAATGCCCTGAAGCCACATATGGGTGTTTCCCTTCTCTGGTATGCCAGACAGCTTTTCAAATCCATAAAGTCGATGGGTCCTCAGTAAAACCTGTCAACTATTTAATGAAATCTTCCTCTATGTACTGTCAAACTCATTTTTAAAAATCCAGTTAGGCCCTCTTTACCCTCCTACAAAGAAAAGCAATATTGCTTCCCACCCACACACACCATCCAATTCTCTGGGAAATTTTTCCTTCTAACAAATTCTCCATGTCAAATGGCAGTGAATCATACATTACTTCAAAGAATTCCTTAAATAGCAAAGAAAGTATTTTCATTGGGCCTAACCAAGTTGAATTCATCTAAATTACCTAAATATTTTCTCACATGTTCTTATCTTCAGGCATGCACTACTATTTTGAAATTATATAAAGCATCTGATCACAGCAAATCTCCTCTGGATAGGCCGAGGAAAAAAAAAAAGAAAATATATTACATCTTCAGCTTTCTCCAAATCATCTGTTCTTTTCTCTCACTCACTAGGAGAAAGAGACACCTCCTTCTTTCTAGACCTAAAGATAGCAATCATTCTGGTTTGACCAGACAGAGATCATGGAGGAAAGTCCCAATTACCAGCTCCAACCATTTTAATTGAACAACAGTGTTCTGAAGTCAATTAACAGCTTGTAGAGAACAAAACCTGTTGAACCTAACTTTGAAGCAAATGGCTATGTAACTCAGAACAGCACACTATCAGTTAAGCATCTCAAATATGTTAACTTAGTCTTTTGACAAACATTAAGATGCCTACAGCTATTTTTACACTACACTGTCTACAGGAAATTTGAGTTTCTTCTCTCTGCAAGCTCACATGCACAAGCACAATTTCTTCTGTTCAAGATAATACTCTGCAGTAATTCCCCATTAGGGTCTATGGCTAAAGGTCCCCAGCACATTATATGGAAAAACACACACTTAGATTTTTCTAGAATTATCTTGAATTTATAAAACCAAGACAGAAATTTCATGATTAACACAAGCTATCAATGGCCAACAGCAACAGAGAATTTATTTTTCCTAACCTGCTCACAAGCTGAAAGTACAAGAACCTAAGTATTCAAATTAATACAGTTAGTCCTGTCAAAGTTCAGGAAGGTTTGCAATTATTTAGACTGATAGTCAGAACAATTCGTAGTCTCTCTTCACCTGCTCATATGATTTTTCTCTATTAGAAACAAAAAACCACGACAAAACCCCAAACATAAAATAGCACAGATGGCATTTACAGACCTTATTCTTTCCTCAGATATACTGCCCAATAGACAGACATTTCAGAAAAGAGCACCACTGCAACACAGTTCATTTCTAAAAGTATCTGTAAGGGGATCTTGTCAAGATGCTCTAGATTCACCATCTCCTCTTTTCCAGCAATGGAACAGAGCTGTAACTATTTTAGCAATGTTTGGCACTTCAGACAATTTTTAATCAGAGAAATCTGCTTCCTGCCCACATTTTGCACACATTCATCTGACTTTGGAATTTACAGCCTAAAGCCCTCTATGACTTGTACATTAGTTACAAATTCTTTACTAAATACCATGGAATATATTTTTTTTTTTTATTATCATTAATTTCTTAACATTCTCAGATGCTCTGTAGTGTAAGAAAGACTGTAGTCTCATTCTCAAGAAAAAAAGACAGCAAAACTGTTGCTATGAACAAAGATGGAATTCCATCTGTATTCACAAAAAAACCAAGCAATTATTTTTTAATTACCAGTTAATCTTAAGGCAAACATTTCTATCAATGGCAGTGCAATGATTCATATTACACACAAACCACCACCTCAGATCTCCACTTAGAAATAAATTTTGTTCCAAGGGATTGAAACTCAGTTCCAGTGTCTAAGTAGATTTTTCCATTCTTTGTATCAGTTGAAATACTTGGGTCCCCTCAATTCTTGAAAACTATTTAGAAGAAACAGTATTTATGATTTATGTCAAAGTTTGAACCCTAAGTGTCTTCAGGTGTTCTGAATATCCACAAAGCTATTTTTTTGCTGGCTTCTTTTGATAAGGAAGGAAAATTAGCTACACTTTAACTATTTTCAGTTTACACAGAGTGAATATAACACATCACCAAAAATGCAGGGCTTCTTATAAACATGCAATTTAAACCAAATAAATGAATTAAATTATACCTTGCCAGCGTTTTGTCTACAAATTAAATCCACTAGAATGCGTTCAGCCTTCTGTGCATTAATAACACATTCCTCGCACAGTAAATGCGATGGCCAACTTGAGCAGACTTTTTAAGAAGACAATGGCAAATTTGGAATCAGAATATCATTCAGCATTTAGTGAAACAAGAAAATCTCTTTTCAAAAGCATTATAAATCTGTTAGTGCATCCCAGTCTGTGCAGCTAGATTTATATGGAGAAGGAAAGTCATCATTTATTATCAACAATGAGTTTATAATATAATTGGAATTCAATTAAATTCCTCCTGAGGTAAAATGATTTACAAAGATGCAGTATATGTATCTAAAAAAACTTGGGGATTAATTCATGTTCTATATCATTGTGGCAGCTACAAAACAAGCCCTAGAAAGATATGCTTTTTCTAGTTCCTTCTGGGTGAATACAGGAGCTGGTTTTAAGCCAATATCTGGCAGGAGTCTGTTACTGAGAAAAATCAGTTTGCTTAACCTTCTTATTCTGGAGCAGAGAGTTCAAAACACAGCATTCCAGTAAAGAGTTCTTGGGTTCTAATTCACAAAAAGATTTATACATAGCCATAAATTATATACAGATTTCCCAGTGGGTGGTGCTGAGCACAAAGGTTCTAAGTGCCTGCGGTCCATCTGCGCAGCAGGTGAGAACGCAGGAGTCTGCCTGAGTTACAGACTGCAGATGGGTCATCAGGGAAAATTCAGTGGAAAAAGCCACAGTTCTGGTCTGTGACACTGCAAATACTTAAAATGGAAACCCAAGCAATCATCACCACATGCAAATCTAGGAAAAGGAATTAGTCTAGTAAGCCTAAAGACCACAGCACAAGTTGGTATTGAGTAAGCAGATAAGATCTAGAACAAATAAACTGTGTTTTTCACAACTTTGCTTCTTATCATCAATCATAATTTTCATAGAATTATTGAATAGTAGAGGTTGGAAGGGACTGCTGGAGATCATCAAATCCAATCCCCCTGCCAGTGCAGGATCACCCAAGGCAGGCCACACAGGAACAGATCCAGGTAGGTTTTGAAAGTCTCCAGGGAAGGAGACTCCATAGCCTCTCTGGGCAGCCTGTTCCAGTGCTCTGTCACCCTCAGAGGAAAGTTTTTCCTCATGTTGAAGTGGAACTTCCTGTGTTCCTGTTTGTGACCATTACCTCTTGTCATAACACAGGGCACCAATGAAAAGAGACTGGCCCCTTCTACTTGACAGCCACCCTTCAGATATTTGTAAACATTAATAAGATCCCCTCTCAGTCTTCTCCAGGCTACATGGTCCCAGGTCTCTCAGCCATTCCGCATAAGAGAGGGGTGTTTCAGGCCCTCAGTCACACTCTAGCTCTCCACTGGACCCTCTCTAGTATTTCCCTGTCCCTGTTGAACTGGGGAGACAAAAACTGGACTCAATACTCCAGATGTGGTCTCACTAGGGCAGAGGAGAGGGGGAGAAGTAGAGAACCTCCCTTGACCTGCTGGACATGCTCTTTATGCACCCCATGATACCACTGGCCTTCTTGGCCACAAGGGCACATTGTTGTCCCATGGGTAACTTATTGTCCACCAGGAGGTGGACGATAAGGCATCCCCACCCCAAAAAATAAAGATTAATAAACTTTCTGGTGATGACTGAAAGTCATTCAGAATTCACAAAAAAAGTAATAAATCTACAGATGGAGAACAGTCTCCAAAAAAAAAAAAAAAAAAAACCAAACCAAAAACAGGATCATGATGAAAATTGAATCAAGTTTGTTTAGGACTCAAGTTATAAGTTTCTTTAAAAATCCCCATCTATGTTTCATTGTTGCTCGGATATTCACAAATACACAGTCATTTCAAGCCACAGTTTTGACCATTATATCCAAACAAAGAGATCAAATATGATGCAGAAAACTTCAGAGAAGTGGGCTATCCCTTCAGTGTCTAAATGCATGATTGAATTCCCAAGGACAGGAACACAAATATTTACACTGTTCCTCATTTAATAAATGAAAAGCTGAATGAAAAAATTGAACCTACAGGATGTATAAAAATGGAAGACATATATTGACATATATAATATAAGCTTTCCCAAATCCTCCTCCCAAAAATCCAGACACCGACAACAGCCCAAGTTGCATTACCAGCTCAGATATTTATAGTTAACTCCTGTAGTCAATGCAAGGTGAAAACTGCCTTCACAGACCACCCCTCACTTCGTCATTGCAAAAGTCAGAGATTAAAGGTGTCAATCCTTAACAGATACAATCTCAAAAACCTGATGAATATATTCTTTTCTTACAAAGTAAATACTTTCTTCTCACAAACTTGCCAAGTTCTGGCTACATTCCTGTTTCCTTAAGGTACTACATACATAGAGCACAAACACCCCATAGTCTTTAGTAGTAATTCTGCACATTTCCTCACTTCCCAATGAAGCGAAGTGAATGACAGCAAATGATCTGCAGGTTGAAGGGTAAAGCAAGAGGGGGGGGGAAGCCACAGATCAGATTACACACAGTCTGACAGCATCAAAGAACCAGGGGCAAATTACACACAAACACAAATTACACACAAAGCCTGGCACTATAGTCAAACGTGACATAAGTAAATATTTGACACTGAAATGACAAGCTGTGAAACAGAAAGAAGTATCTGAACTAAATGCAGCAAAGCCCCCTCTAATTTCATTGATAATGAAGGAAGGAAAAGCACAACTAAAATTAATGTGAGCAAAAAGAGGCTGTCACAATTTAAATCCTCTAACTGTAATCCTTGTCAGAAGGCTAGAAAAAGAACCCTCCACATTCATCATTTCCCTGATAAATAGTGGCTTTTCACCCTGATATATTTCAGTTCGAACACTATCTAATTCCAAAAAGTGTCATCAAAAACAAGCCTGTATGTCTCAGCATGCACGAGATGTGACTTGAGCTTGCAAAGGGAAACAGGTTCCAATAAAAGCAAGAGACGAAAGGCAAATGTATGCATGTCATGTTGACATGCTGGAAAACAGCTCTTCAGAGAAGGATCTGCAAGTCTTAGTGGACAAGTTCACCATGAGCCAGCACTACTCTTTTGGCCAAGAAGGACAATGGTCTCCTGGGGTGCATTAAAAGCATGACCAGCAGGTTGCAGGAGGTTCCCCTCCACAGCTATTCTCCCCTTATCAGGCCATAACTGGAGTATTGTGTCCGCTTCTGGACTCCCCAGCTCAAGAGAGACAAGGAACAACTGGAGAGAGCCCAGCGATGGGCTACAAAGATAATGAGGGGACTGGAACATCTCTCTGACAAGGAAAGACTGAAAGACCTGGAGCTGTTTAGCCTGAAGAAGAGAAGACTGAGAGGGGATCTTATTAATGTTTATAAATATCTAAAGGGCGGCTGTCAAGAGAATAGTCAGACTCTTTTCATTGGTGCAAAGCGACAGGACAAGGGACAATGGGCACAAACTGGAACACAAGAAGTTCCACCTAAACATAAGCAAAAACTTCTTTCCTTTGAGGGTTCCAGAGCCCTGGAATAGGCTGCACAGAGAGGCTGTGGAGTTTTCTCTGGAGAGATTCCAAACACACCTGGATGCAATTCTGGGCAACCTGATTTAGACAAACCTGCTTAGCAGGGGGATTGAACTAGATGATCTGAGGAGGTCCACTCTAACCACTAACATTCTATGATTTTGTGCATCTGACAAGACATAACCAAGAAAAGATGTTTTCCCCTTTCTACATCCAGGAGAGAGGGAAGAAAAAAAAAAGCATACAAACACATTCCTTCACACAGGTTCTGGAGCCAGTTTATTTAGACTCGGTGAAGGGATAAATCTACAACTACACGATTTCCAGCTGGGGAAAACTGGGTGATGCTTTGTGCACACCACAGAAAGGACCAGCCTCTTTGAAGCATGTGCAAACAGCGCTGTGGTTTGAAATGACAAATCACCTAAATCAGTTGTTGTAGTAACGTCTAAGTCATCTTAGGAAATCAGTACATAACATTAAAATAAAACACAAAACATGTTATGAAATTTAAATGTTTAGTGGATCAAGTACTGCTTTCCTAAAACATATGAAAGACAAGCAAAGTTCTGACTTCCAAGAATAATCTCGTTGATGAAATGTATAATTTATCAGCTTTACAGGACAAAAAAGAGTAAGAATATCTAGACAAGCCTTTCTGCTTTTTGATAAGACTGGTCATACAAATGACTGACTGCATTAATATACAGCATTAACTATGCTGAAGCCACACCAAGCAATAAGAGATGATAAAAATGCATAGTAGCCTATTTAATCATAACTTCTTTAATTTTATGCTAGCTCTGGAAATTGAACTTTTAAGAGCTGTAGGAATAATACGCCTAAGAAAATATTCTTATAGATTCTTTTTCCCAGGGAGCACCTTTTACTGGCCTCTACAATTTTTGTCCCGGAATAAAAAGGTCTTGGAATAAAAGTGAGAAAAGTAACATTATCAAAGTTTGTAATAGAGTAGACAGAGATAGTGATTCCTTAAAACAGAAAAGGCTCGTGATCTTATATATAAAAATTTATAGACACTCCATACGCAAGAGGGTAGCAACTGTCACAATCTGTTAAATTTAATGCCTCTCTTGTGCATCTACAGATAATCTGATGCTTTATGAAACGTACAAAAAAATTTTATTGTGGATAAACCCATGGCATGGTATCATGCACGTAAATATGAAAACAAAACATATAGAAATTATTGCACTATAACTGGCTTTTCCACCAGTGCTGGTAAATCTGTAATTGCACCTGGCCACTTCTGATTTAATCCAACAGATTAAGTCACTATAGCTGGTCAGTACAGCAACAGAGCATGAGAGTTAAGTGAACCTGTTATCCCATAATCCTCACCATTATGGTTTTATTACAGTGTTTGACAGCTGAAATATATTTCAGTTTTTAAAAGAGAGACACAAATCCAATTACCCTCCAAGTCAGTTATCTTTTCAGTAGACAGTTTCTGGATAATCATTTCCAAATTAAGGTCTTTGCATTTTCTTCATCAAAAGTGCACACAGTGACTTTACATTAATTTGTTAACTGGAAATAAATATTGAACCAAGTGAATCTCAAAGCACAAAAGTCTTCTATTATCTCTTACTTGTTTGGCTAAAATCATCTGTAACATTCACAGCTGACGATACCAGTGGTTGAGTTTAGGTTATAAATTGCCAAATGGCATAAGTACTAAAATAGGTATTTGGAAAGGGTAAGGAAGATTACAGGCACTTATCTCACATTCTGTTAAGAGAATGTGTTAGTCGACCAAAAGAGAAAACGGTACTAGAGAAATCTTAGCAAAATAGTGCAAAGTTAGTTAAATTACAGAAAATTTTTCATAAATCCAGGAAAAAAGCCTCTCAAAATAGATTATTTTAATGAGCCACAGTAAATGATTTCCATATGTATTATCTTCAGCCCCATCTCAATTGAGAGGACTAAAATGGTGAGAATCTTGCACATCACAAGATAAGTTTTTTAGAACTTGGAATGCTTAGAATTTTGCACACATTAAACAAACTAATCCCTACAGAATACTGCAGGTGAAAACACTCTTTTCTTCTTCAGGGTAACTGGAAATATGAGCAAAGATACACAGATTACGTGCTTGTAAGCACCTTGCCAATCTGATGCATCATCCTCTGTTGTTCAGAGAAGAAAAAATTGCCACCACCACCTCTAACCCTGTCATTGCTCATTCTGTCAAATCCAAGATGTCAGGTAATACTTCCCCCAGTACTCCATTAACACTGAGCTTTTTCCAACACACAGTAACAGCAAGCTGGCCTTCGCTGATGCTCCACAGAAAAAATATAATTAAAAAAAAAGAGTAGAAAGAAAATATAACAGAGAACAGTGTCTAGAGCTTTCATTCCAGCATTTGTGCACTTACTATGTATCATTCATCACCACTGTATCTAAATGCCTATCATAAATATGTAGATCAAATTATAACCTGCAATTAACGCTTCATATCAAAGTAAAACCAGCACACAAAACACATTTTTATCTATAAAGGGGAAAGCTTTCCTTTATATTGATGAATAGGTTTCAGTATTCTCTCTATCCAAAAAGTCGTCCATCTGAATTGTAACACTGAGGTTAAACATTCTATAGAAAGGAATCTAAACCTCTTTTCTTATTTCAAATAAAACATCTGGGAAATTTGCCAGGTGTTTTAAATATCTGACAATGTAAGAATATGGGGGAAAAAAATCAGAAAAATAAAATAAAAACCCAACATTATTTTACAATCCTCTTAAAGACTGGTGAACATGTTTACCTGATACAGTGTGGTTTGTGGCTCTTTGTTTTAGATGCTCTTAATTATTAAGGAATTATTTATGCAATTTGGTCTTAAGCAGTCAAGAAAGATAAATTGAAGAACTCTCAACATGGCAGATTCTACAGACTGGAGTTTGTTAATCAGATTCCAGGTGCAAAGGACAAACACAGAGGAAAATCAAAATGTTCACAAAAGTGACATTCCCCTACACTGTTCTAACCATTATTTATGTCTCATTGAATCTGAAGCACTCTTGGAGAGGAGTTACAGCTAAGAAAGTCAAAACAAAGCAATCCATCACAATACATATCCATAGGATATGAAAAGTTATACCTGATTAAACCAAAGAATGAATAATCAAAGGACTGTAAAAAAAAAACACTGCATCTATTTCTGACTGCTTCAAAAGTAAAGATTCAAACTATATTTGAAATACGCTTGTAGATTCCAAACACCTCCTTATAACATTTCACCAGAATATTTTCCATGTATATCTGCCACACTGACTATTAAAAATAAATGCTGCCAACTGCACCACAAGCACTGTTCTACAACAGCCACAGGTTCCTTTTCAATTCACTGTCATTCACAATCTAAGAAGAAGCGAGGTAATAACATTCTGTAACATTTAAACCAATTAAAATCCTTTAGGTGACTTCATGCTTGTCAACATACCCTATCTTTTGGCCACTTAGAAATCAGTAGTCACAGTACAGTTGCTGTATTTAACAGGGATACACATTCCCATCTGCATCTGTGCAGTTCAGGGATCAATAAGAAAACTATTTATCAAATAGTTTTTCTGAGTGTCTGGTAAGCTTTAAGTAAATTATTTGAACACAAAAGTATAAACCAAACATCTAATGAAAAAGCAGAGATTACTGCACAAGGAAACTTCTTTCCAGCATATGGCAGTAGTACACATGGGCAAACAAATGCAATCTGTTTGAACAAGTTGCTCTCAGAAGCTTTCCTTGATAACAAGCAGCCACTGTTTCGCATATTAAGAAATGTGGAATTTCCTTTCATCGCTGCAGTTCTCTCCAAAGCAACTGCGTATATACAGTGTCATCACAGCCCAGCAGGAATTAGAACAAACACAGCGAGCTTCATTTCTTGTGGTCAACAGGCTACAGAGCTACATCTCAAGACAACCCTTGCCACTCTCACAATTTATGCTTACAGGATTTGTTGCTAATGTTAGATAGAATTCCAAAATGGCAGAACACTGAAGTTATCTGATGAATTTCACTAATTAGACTCCTTGTGTTGCTGAGGCTGTCCCAGAAGATCTCTGTTGTCTAGCACCACGCATTTTACCTATACAACTTGTTTTCTCACATTGGCTGAGATTTAGCATGCCTCATAGAAAATTTCTTGTATGCAAGTGCCAGAAAGGGGCAGGGGGTGGATTTTCAAATCTTGTATGTTTTGGTCTTTCTTAAAGAAGTAATTCAAGGACATATCTCTTAGCTGCCATTACATCCATTCAGCCTAAGGTTCACTACTGTCATCTTAACAAGACCTACCCATCCTTCCACCTCTGACCACATCAAGCATTTACAAACATTTGCATTACACAGTTGTGTATATTTTGACCGATGATCCTTTCCTACAGATTGGTTTTCTTAATCCTGAAGTGCCCAAACATCTAAATGGTGTCCTAGAACTCTTTTGCTGGTATCTGTGGCATTCACACATCTTTACACTGGTATCCATAACTTTTATGTGTTTCCCTTCAGTATGAGAAAGATTTCAAATTTTCTCAAAAAACTTCACCCAGATAAGCTTTAGCACGTTTCACTGTTGAATTTAACTCTGTTCAAATTACTTTACACAGGAAATCTGAAGTGCATCACATGTCTCTTTCCTGTACTTTTCACCTTTATTATAGTATGTGCTACATATGTTGACAACAAACAATGAGTCCTATTATTCTCTGATTGGGGACAGTCAAGTCTACTTGCTTATTTCTAAAGACAGACACCTGGAAAACTTCTCCCTTTTTCTCCACCTCACTCATCTAAACCTGGCTAAGAAGTAAATAATTTTTAAAAATGAAATTATGATTAAAAGAAAAAAAATAATTAACAAAAAAATTACAACGTTTATAGCTAGTAAAAAAACTAAGGTCATTTGTTTCAATTTTTTTTCTTTAAAGTATCTCAAAAAACAAACAAACAAATAAAAAAAAACAAACAAAAAAAAAACACAAACAAAAA
>JANHGN010009956.1:0-18259 GCA_024605025.1 Megaceryle maxima
GAGGTTGTGGAGTCTCCTTCTCTGGAGATTTTCAAAACCTGCCTGGATGCGTTCCTGTGTGACCTGTGCCAGATTGTATGGTCCTGCTCTGGCAGAGGGGTTGGACTCGAAGATCTCCAAGGTCCCTTCCAACCCCTGACACCCTGTGATACCTGAAATACCTGTGATTTTAAAAGAAAGTAAAAACTATCATAGCATGACATATGAATTATAATAAGAATTTTAAGACACATAAAAGTAACTTGCAGCAAAACATCTGTCTGTGCTGGTCACTGAAACCTAAATAATTTCAATGCTCAAAGAAGAAAAGAGAAAGGAAAAGAAATCCATCTCAGTCCAATGATTTTGAAAAGTTGTTAGCCTTAGAGGTTAACAACTAGAATTAAATAGCACCTTGATAAATATTGATAAGCCTCTTGTTTTTTAACAGAGATTTCCTACTGGCATTACCTCAAGGAAATTCAGAAGTCTGTGAGATATATTAATACTAGCACTGCATTGTGTAAGGAAAACTGCTGACCTGTTTTACAAACAGATGGGTTTTTTCGTGTCATATCTGAGTAGGAAAACCATGCATCGGGGACACCAGGTGTCTTTCTGCCAAATCATACTAACTTTCACTGGACAGGATCCTGAGTTTCCCTTACCTTAACTGAACAATTAACATTGAATAGTGGTTAATAAGACTCAGAATTAAAGATTCATGTTAGCAGATGATAAATATCAATGGATCATACTCTAAAATTACATGCAAGTGTGCCAAGTTTCTAATGACAGTTCTCTCTGGAGAAACATAAACGCAAGCTCAATTTGAGAATCTGAACTTCATTTTTAGAATGTATACCACATTATTTTTCATATCCAGTATTTCACTTTGTGTTCTGCCCTTAAAAAGAAGATGTATGTTTTCTATGTTATTCCAGTGGACCTTTCCCCAGTGTAGATTACTACACAAGTATCAAAACAACAGAAAAATAAGGGAGAAAAAAAATGTGCAGTGAACCACTAACAGGAGCAGTAGTAGTCCACTTGGATGGGTTTGAACATGGAGAATGTGAGGAGCCATAGGAACATATGGGAATTTTATGGAAAACCTTGTAGATGATGGTCAGGCAGAAGGAGCAGAGAGGGAGATAGTGGTGCCATTACACTACTCAGTGCTGGGAGTCTGGCAGGTGCAAGGTCAGGCATGGAAATGAGATTAGAGGCACAGATGAAGGCAAAGATGTACAGATTTTTGAAGCTGAGTGCAACAGCTTGAGAAGAAACATATTTTTTCCAATTCAGGGATAAACTTACCATTCTTGTGAAGGCTGATTTACAGTTTGTTGGTGTGTAAAAGAAAGAAGAGCATGTAGCAATCACACCACCATGCAAGGGGAATAATACAGGATTATGTCAAATCCTGTATCCAAATTCCAGACTTGGCAGCTCTTGAGATCTCTGATTTCAGACAACTCTAGGGCAAACTAAGTAATTCAGAGATAGGCCAGAAATTTCTGCATGCTGCTGTGTCTGCTTTTATGCTTATATAAATCACTTGAAAGGAGGTGAAAGAATGAAGATCTGTTGAAAACAATAAAGCTTTCATGATTTACACATCCTGAAATTGTGGCTGACTTTTTTGGATTTTTTTACTTTTTTCATAGCTATTCATATTAGGACATTGTGAGGCCTGATTCTCTATTATCTTGCTTTTATTGGTAATAGCAAAATAGCACCATTGCTTTCCACTTTCCTTTTATACTTGCTCATCTTCAGGCAATTGAAGGAATAAGAAAATTAAGAAGCAATTGCCCTCCTTCCAGTCTAACAACTAAAGCTGTAGAAAAAGTAGTCTGGGACAGCCAGAGTGACAATGTAAACCCAGCTCCTGTGTGGGTTGCTCTCATGCGTGCAAGTGGAAGTGGCTGTGATCCACCACAATTGGTTGGAAAGTAGCAAGGATTACTCTCCTCTCCTATTCAAAGTGGCTCGTAATGATCAGCAAAACTAACATATGACAAGAATAAGTAATGTGGGAAAAAAATTGCAGAAGAGATGCTATACATTTTTTTGCCTGCCCAGGCTAGGAAAATAATGGGAAATAATGAGAGTCTTTCAGCTGCTTTAATGGGGGCTGAATTTAATCCCTCAGAGTTTTAATGTTCTGATTTTTTTTTTTTTTACCTCATTAAGTTTGAGAAGAAATCATCTACTAGAATGCTACCCAAATAATCATCTCAATGTTTTCAGCAAGCTCCTTCATTTCTAGTCCAACAGCACTTTTTTTGACTGGATTGATGGAAGATCCTGTGAGGTTCACAAACTCAATGAATTTCAACGAGTTTATCATACTCAGTTCCTATAGGGTACTTTGAACATCAGGATGCAAGGGTTGGAGTCTTACCATTTAATTTTACAAGCTGTACTTTTAACAGAGGGACTAATAAAGCAAAGTTTATCATAGATGTGTGCCCTCCATCCCTAGAACTCCCCACAATTACTCATTGCATTCATTCTCTTCTTTGACTTACTTCTGTTACTTCTGTAGCTTCCCTCCATGCCAGCAGCCCTTAGCTTCAGCTGTTATCCATAGGATGTAATTATTGGTTGACAACAACATAGCAGGGGCATAGCCTGAGTGGGTATCTGGTAATCCAAGCAAAATATGTAACAGTGGAGTTTGTGCTGTGGCCCTCCTCTCAGTGGGGTACAATGCCGATCTCTCTCCTCCATCCAACCTTAAATTTTCACAGATATCTACAGAATGTTTGAGATGTTAAATTCCTCCATGAATTTAGGTAAATTTTGTCCAGTTTTAAGGCAATGTTGTGATTTAATCAAAACCAATATGGGTAGACAGACAGCATGGGTCCAGGAGTTGTCCTTAGGAAAAAAAGGCAGAAAATAGAACTAAAGTAATTCCTCATGACACAGGCTTTATAAGTTTAGCTAATCAAATCAGGGTACTTTTTGAAGACTCGAGTTTATATTAGATGCAGATTGCCTTAATCTTTTACCATGTTTCTAAACACTGACTTGAAAATTCATAGAATCATAGGAAGATTAGGGTTGGAAAGGACCTCTAGGATCATCAAGTCCAACCCTCATCTTAACATCTATCTATCCATTAGACCATAGCCTCAAGTGCTATGTCTACTCATCTTTTAAATACCTCCAGGGATGATGAATCCACTACCTCCCTGGGCAGCCTGTTCCAGTTCCTAACCACTCTCTCAGTGAAGAATTTCTTCCTAATATCCAATCTAAACCTCCCTTGGCACAACTTGAAGCCATTTCCTCTCATCATTAATAATTTGGGAGAAGAGACCAACACCAGCCTCGCTACAACCTCCTTTTAGGTAGTTGTAGAGAGCAATAAGGTCTCCTCTCAGCCTCCTCTTCTCTAGACATATTTGTTATCATTTTATAACTTTCATTTAATTGCAAATGCTTCTCTAAAGTCCAGTTGCTTTGATCCTGTAATATGTATATTTGGGGTTAATTTGTTTGTCTTTATATCAACCTTTGTAACCAGGGTAGTAGAACATGTAGAACATTTTGTGTCATATCTAACATCTAACACCTGTATCTTGTTATTGTTCTTATCATCTCTCACAGAAAAGTTGTACACCTGTTTCAATGATTTATTAGGGTTAAATTGTCTTTATTATCAGTAGATCTTAGATTTAAGTTTTAATAGGGCATATTAGTGATAACTGGAGTTAAAGAGAGTGAAATCCAGGATCATTCTTAGTTCTTGAAGAGGTTTGTCCTGAACTTTCAGTCCTCCCTCCCCCAAAATATAAATCACAATCTATGGCAAAAGTCTCCATATTCACAAAGAGTTTCATAGCTGTTTGCCTCTCAAAGGTTTAAGTGAATACTTAGAAAAATCTGTGTCCAGGTCAGTGAGTGCCCTGAAAATAAAGACCAAAGTGTTAAATTTGACTAGTGTTCCTCTTTGAAACCTTGTACAAGGTTTATACCTCACGGGTGGAAGCAATGAATCAGGAAATCAAGAACACTCCTACACAAACAGAGCTAAGTCATTTTGATGAAAGGAAACTGCAGGCTGTTCCTCAGATCATTTCCTCTGCCAGGAAAGCACCACCAGCACAACGTCCATGTTGCCTGTGTTCAGTTCAGAGTGTTCTTTTTCAGCTATTCTTTTATAAAAATAGGAAATAGTAACATGGGAAAAGCTCAAAGTATTCACTGCAGCTACCTTGGTTTTTTATGTGAATGAAAGGAAGGCTGAAGGTCTCACAGATGTAATTTCTCCTGTGAGACATTTCCTTGAAGGCGGTCCAGAGATGTTGTGACAGTCCCCCTTCCTCCAGCATGGCATATGTTTCAACTTACAAGCAGGACCCAGAGATGCAAGAAAGCAGAAAACACAGTGGTAGAAGGATTAAAAACAAGTTTAGATTTAGTCTGAATTTGCGAAGCCTATGGAGAAACATACCATGGCTTTATTTTCTATGAACTAGTTTCTCCGTACTGAGCACACAACTTCAGCCTGTGTTATGGGTGATACAGCACTATTTTGCCTTATACTTTTCCAAAGTCCTTTCTCCAAATGGATGAAAACACTTGGGATAGCAGGAACTAATTTTCTCTCATAGAGATATAAAACTTGTCCCCTGCAACACTAGGAAGAATCTAAGCTCAGAGGGAAATGCCATTTCAACCAGCTAACCTAATGACAAGACAGACCTACCTGAAGGACATATTCTTCACTCAAGGAGACATTGTTCTCTTCCTTCTGAAGCAATACTTTCAACAGCAAAGCAATTAATTTTAGTTTGGTAAGATAAGAAGGATCTCAAGTCACATTTACTTATGTGTGTTCAAAGAGTAACTTACCCTCAGGAAAACTTCACTCATATAATTACAACAGTGGAGCAAGCTGACTTTAGTGGAAGATCTGCATTTAGCCTGGGACTTTGTATAAAGCTAATCTTCTCCATATAGGCCAGTCTTTTCTCTAAAACAATTTGCAGTAGAGTACAGTGAACCCTTTCTTTCACTCTGTGACAGAGAGATCCTGCTGCCTGAAACAGACCCTGTACTGATCAGTCTATGCAGCAGAGAAAAGAGGGTCCATCTTTAGACACTTTGTTATTAAAGAATCTGCTAGAATCCTCTCACATCACAGCAGTAGCTCCAAAACCTCCATCCCACTTTTAGCCTAAGCACCAGAAAACACAAAGGGTCCATAAATAAAAGGGAGATCGTTGTCCTGTGCTCATTCTAGAAAGTTCCCAGCTAACATCCCTGGGCAAGACATGAGCAGACATGAGGGGCAACAGAAGCTTTCGGCACCACACCATCCCTTTCTGCAAGGCTAAGGCTGATGCCAACTAAACAAGTAGCAGGCACATGTGTTGTGGATGCTCATGGTTAAACAGTCAAGCTGAATAGCTCGCGTTGAGCTTGAATAGAGGGTGCTTATGGTCTTTTCATAAAGGAATGCAGAGGTTTATTTCATGTAGGATGGAGGAAGTTTCTCACTCCATCAGCAATTCACAGACTATCTACGCTCTTGTGGGTGATCACAAGGTTGCCACAATTGATGTCTTTTCATACTGTGCTATTTAACTCAGCTTCTTACTTTCTAGACATGTTATGAAAGCTCACCTGCTTATATCCTTCAAAAGTCTTTAAAACACTGCATGACGTCACTCTGAAATAAAGGTAACGCCTTAAAATCATATGTTCATCTACTCATGTGGTGTGCAAATGTTGCAAGGCAAGGGATGAAGTGTAACTCTCAGGCCTAAGGCTGAGAAAAGACATGTGCAATAACTCACCTGCGGGCAGCAAGGCACCCTGGGCAGCATGCATGTCTAGTGAGCTCAGCAGAGAAGGTATTATTTTGCCAGTCCTATCAGAACAACACAGAAACCTGCCAACCACCCTAGTGAACGGAGCTGCATCCTGGAACCACAGCACTGCAAAACTGTAGGATGTTCATATGCCAGTCACCACTCTCCACAAAGGGACATCAGCCTCACGGGCTGCACAGCTTTCTGACATCCACTTTTTGTCTCCTTTGAATGAGATTACATTTACTCAAGCCCCTGCATCAGCTCTCCCCATCACCCACTTGCTGTTTCAGGGAGCTGCAGGATAAGATTTCCACATTCCTGTTTTTCCCTCCCAGGCAGTCTCTCTTTGCATGTTTGGAATATATTTGGCTTTGTTCCTCTTCTGGCCACACAATGTTTTGCAAATCTCCTTCATCTCTCAGCACTTCAGAATAAACTGAATCTCTTCCATAACATGCAGTATACACAGGGACTGGTCTCAGGGGTAAAAGCAGAGGGGACTGAAGGCTTCCCAAAGGCACAAGGAGTAGTTTGTGTGTCCTTAGGCCATGACCACATCTACCTTCAGGAAAGGAAGCAGCTCCCTGCAAGAGGAGCTGACGCAGGGCCCAGTGGCGGTTGCCATGTCTCCAGCAGCAAGGAAAAGTCCCCACTTAGGGGGGGAAGGATGTGACATTACCAGTACCTCATGCTTTCCAGAAGAAACTCAGATAGATAGGGCATCATCTTGTCAAAAATGCATTGTGATATGGGGGAAATGTCCTGAAATGCAGATCACTGCAGTATTCAAGTTCCTGCCAGGTACCTGCAAGCTAGGAAGCTGCAAATGTAGCTGAAAAGTATCTTCATCAGCCCCTTTGCTTCTGGGCACCTGCTGACACAGCCAAGCCACATCATGACGAGGGCCAGCACTTGAGAGTACCAAGGAAAAGAGAAGGGAGCCTCGGGGAGCTCAGAGCTGCTGGTCACTTGGAGGAGGAAGCACATACACCAAGTCTCTTGTCAAGACTCTTTTGTCTTTTTACAGGGTGCCCTTTCACATCTCCAGCACTTTATAAAAAAAGGAAATGTTCTTCTGCAAACATTTCCCACAGTTGTCTTTAATTGCTTATGCCCTCTGGATAGGAGGTTTTATTTTTATTCTTAGCTGATTGAACTTGTGCCTAAAATCTCAACCCCAAATTGCCCAATCAAGAAAAAGGCAAGCAAATTAAATCCATGCAAATAAGCTATTCTTGTTATTAGTTGGGTTGTTACCACATCCTATAGCACATTTTCCTATTAGCAGTGTTGAGGAATGTCTTTTTTTGCAGTCACTTATGGGCCTGGTGTTACTTGTTTTGTTCCTAAATAGTATAAACATGTAAGAAAGAAAGATAGGTAGATTGACAGACAAGTGTCTGGTTCTATCCCTGCACGACTCCAAGAACTTTTTACATGTTTTATCTTTATATACAAAAGCAAAACATCGGCTGTCATTAAAAATTAATTAAAGAAACCAATGAACAGGAAAGAAGAGATAGTCTCCTGTGACAGAGAAAACAGAACATCTTGCTTGTTCTAAGGATGCTTTCCCAAAATTTCCTGATGTTGCCCTGGAAGGTGCATAATCAAACCCCTGACAGTTAAAGTCCCAGCACAGGAATTATATACTACCATGCACATACTACTCTTGGTTTCCCTGCAGGAATTACTCTTCCTATTTGGTCTACCAGATAAATTAATTGTTCTTGCACTACCTCTGTCATCTACTCTCCTGGGGTACATGAATGAAAAGAAAGAAATATAAAATAATGGTGAAATGCAGTTCACTTTAAGCCCTCCATCATTAAATCCAGCTTTTATAACCTAATGTTTTCTTGCCTCTTCACACATTTTTATCTGCTGCTGTCAGCTGTTTTGCAGTTGTATAGAGCTTCCATTCCCAACACTGCTGCTCATCCCTCAGATTCTCTAGTCTTGAATGAGAGCAGGATTGGAGTCATGGGTTTGGGATCCTAGTGTTTTCAGTGTGAGAGGTATTCTCCTACTCCCAAGAAAATATTAGGTAATTATTGCCACTATGTCTTGCACAGGAAGGTAGAAATCCCTGCTACTGCCACAGCACATCTGTCCACAGCAAAATCCTTTTGACATCAAAGCTCTCTTGGTGCTCGTTATCCATAATCCCAAGGAGAGTACTGTGCAAGGCAATGGAGAATCAGGCCAGTTTCATCAGGGCATAGGCACAAGGGAAAACGAAGACACTAAAAGAAAAGAGGCAAGAGGAACTTTTCCAATCCTTCTTTGCTTTTTATTTTTTGGAGTAAGCCTCTTTCAGGGACACCTGCAGCAATAAGGCACCAGATGCTGTGCAAATACTTGGGCAGAGGTTCTTGTTGTGTCCACAACAAGAGCAAGAGAGATGAAGGAGTAGGAAGCTGAGCAGAGCTACTGAAAGAGCCCAACCTAAAGTACCTCATCAGGTCAGCAACTGAGCAGGTTGCAACAGCAGCTAGATCTGTCTCCCAGGTCCTGCACCCTGCTTATCCTGGTGGGGCAGGACACACATCTGAGAATCCCCTGTTTGCACATTTTGAGCTTTTGCGTAATGTGATCCTCGTGTTCAATAAAAAGCGTCTTCAGGGAAAACTTGCATAAGAAATAACTTGCCTGCAGTCAGTAGGCACAAGGCAGTGTTACTTTCCTAGCAACAAAAACTGGCATTAGGTTTTAAAGACCCAAGATTCATCTACCTTTCTTCTCCTACAGTGGACACATGTTGAATCATCACTGTAGCTCCAAATTATCACTTAAGGGTCATGATCATAACTAAAATCAAGAGGAAGAAATATTAAGTTATAAATTAGGCATAAGGTGAGGCAAATATATGTTCTCTTAAAAAGCACACAGAGTAGCAACCATCTAAATTGCTGGTTAGACAGAATAAATCTCCTGACGAGATTACATGTTTGTTTTGGTTTATTCTTTTTTAATGGCTTCTAACTCATGGCACTGTTTTATGAAAACTGCACGTGTATACAGAAAACCTTCCCTTTTTGATACAAAGTGACTGTTTATTTCATCAGTGCTTTATTTATAAAGGTCTGCAGTTGGCCTTACAAAACATCTATTCAAACACCAGTGACTCAGATTTTTGGGACTTTCCTGCTTGTCTGGGAATAATGTTTATAATACAGATGTCTAGTTAATGAAATGCCATTTTCTGTATGTCACTGACCTTTGTTTTCTCTAAGAATCAGGGAAATAGCACCAGTTCTTCTCCTTTATTATTGGGAACACAGAATGGCAGTTACAGTGTTTCATTAGATGACAGTGACAGATCCTGTTTTGATCAAGCACTACTTCTTTCATGGATGCTTCTGCAACCAGAAAAGTTAGCACAGCATTTTACAAGGTAAACACACTCCCTGAAGACCCTTATTAGACTGATCTGTAAACCATGCTTCTGGGGGTGGCAAGGACTGTCCTTTTTCCTCTGTTTTCACACTGCCAAATCCTTTGGGGTATGTAACAAAGTTGCTGGACCATTACAGTAATATCATATTATGATGTACGCAATGACACTACATGAATACTTGAATTAATTGCAAAAAAAAAATTAAAAGATCAATCATCTACATTAGTTAGAATGCTTCACAACTGGACCCCAAATGCAGAGAAGCACTAAGAAAAACTTTAACTGCTCCTGCCTTAGTCAAGGAAGAACCTCTTTTTGACTCATCCGGCAAATGTTTCTTCCTATGGGTGAGAAGGATCTCATCTGAGGGCTGGGATGGAGGTGGTGCCTGTGTATCCCATTTGTCTCTTTCAACACAGAAAATTCCTACTGTCACCACTGCTTTGCAAGAACAAGACCTGCAGCTTCACCCCACACTACACTGGGATGTGTCTGTTGACTGTAAATCCTTCATCTGCTAGTTTAATTTGTGCTCCACTCCTCCCTCTCTGCTTCTAGTATCAGAGAGAGCAGCCTTGTTAATTTTCTTTCCAGGACCTCATTGGCTTTTCCAGTTGATGATGTCAATTTTCCTCTTCTCTTAAATATTTTGGTATTTCCCCTTTTAAAACCTTATCTTTTCTGACCCCTCATGGTTTTTGGTTTTTTTTTGTTGGAGGAAGGGCCTATGTAAAGGTGACAATAACACTGAAAACAAGATCAGATACTTTTTGGAAGGCAGAAAGTTTGCAAACCATTTTCACGCCTAGAAGCTTCTCTCAACATTTCAGTTCTCAGGAGGACAAAATGCAAATGTGAATTTATCCTGGTGTAAAAATTACAGAACAAAACCTGACTCAACATCACTATTAAATCAATACATATGCCCATACAGACCCAGCACTGATCCTCATTTGGAAGGGGACTAGCCACTGACCATGCTATGAGCAGAACTGGGCTTTTGGTGTGACTGGAGTGAGAGGATGCAAAAAGTGTAGAATTGTTCTAAATGCCAGAAAAGAATCAAAGTAAAGCAACCATAACTTATTCATGGTGAGACAAGACCTGGAATATAGAACTATCTAATTTCTTGCACTTAACATGGACCTCACAGAGGACATGTAGTGTAGACCCTGAATGGGGCTCCTTGCAGTCTCTGTTACACCCCCCAGGGCTCACACATGTATCCAAAAGGTCATCAGGTAAGCAGTAGTTCCTATGTACTCAAAAGCAGCACAGCAATCTTTGGGTTTAGTTAACTTTTTTCTACTGGCCTAAATCATAAGGACAAGGTGTTAATTGCTCCCCTCCTCCTGAAACTTCTCCACTGCCAAACTGGGTTGTCATTGGCCAAAATCCTGAAAAAGTCTTCTGGGGAGAGGGTATACTTATAAACAGAAAACAAAAATGTAGCATCCTCACAGAATTATGGTTTCCACTGAGACCAGACCAAACAATGTTGTAAGATGTTATGCTGCAGTAGTTGGAGAAGAAAAGTAACAGCCAAGAAATGGCAGCTCAAATTAGCTCTGGCTCTGCGGCTGGTTTGGGAGCCAATCTTTAGCAGCCTGTGAACTATTGTGCAGATTTGCTAAAGGCAAAATAGCCATTTGAAATCTGGTCAGTTAGCTCAAAAGAAATCATGCTTTTAATTTCTTCTGCCTTTCACACCTGATTCTGCCAACACTGTAATTTTCTCAGCTTTGTTTTTCTCGTTCATTAAACATCCTGTATCACTACTACTGAAAGCTATGCATAGAAGAAGAGAAACCAAGAGGATGTTCAATGGTCAGAGCAAAGGGTAGAATGGACCCTTGAAAAACACCTGCCAAACACATAAATCAAATAAGCTGAAAAAGAGAAAGCACTTTTTCTGTGTTCTGTTTCAGTAGTCATATATACTTCAAACAAAAGAATATTAAAAAAATCAGCACAGGCTAAATGAGCTTTATATTGTAGACTGTTTTGAAAATACAGAGCTATATTATAGAATGTTAGGGGTTGGAAGGGATCTCTAGAGATGACCGACTCCAACCCCCCTGCCTGCACAGGAACAACTTGGGCAGGCCACACAGGAACATATCCAGGCAGGTCTTGAAAGTCTCCAGAGAAGGAGACTCCACAACCAATCTGTGCAACCTGTTCCAGTGCTCTGTTACTCTCGTAAGTAGAGAAACTTTTCTTCATTTTAAGGTGGAACTTCCTGTGTTTCAGCTTGTGACCATTACCCCTTGTCCTATCACAGGGCACCAT
Organism: Megaceryle maxima; assembly: GCA_024605025.1. Taxonomy (NCBI): domain Eukaryota; kingdom Metazoa; phylum Chordata; class Aves; order Coraciiformes; family Cerylidae; genus Megaceryle; species Megaceryle maxima. The sequence continues at coordinate 11,509 of JANHGN010009956.1, forward strand.
AGGAAAGAGACTGGCCACTTCCACTTGACACCCAATCCTCAGATATTTATAGACATTAATAAGATCATCTTTAAGCCTTCTCAAGAATAAACAGCCCCAGTTCTTTCAGCCTTTCTTCATAAGAGAGATGTTACAGTCCCTTAATCATCCTTGTAGCTCTCCCTTGCACTCTCTCCAGTAGATTCCTGTCTGTTGATTTGGGAAGGCCAAAACTGGATACAGTATTCCAGATGTGGTCTCACTAGCGCAGAGCAGAGTATATCTCACTCTTATATTTTCAGAGTTGCTCCAGTTCTTTCAGAAGGGACAGTGTTTACAGGCAAGAGTTTTAAAAGGAGGGACACCCTCAAATGTGTTAGCTATCAGTAGACAAATCTGTGTGGATAGCATGCAAGACAGTTAATTAGTTTAATGAGTGGTGTGGCTTTACATTTTTTTCAGTATATGGTAGAGGAAAACAGCCATTAACCAACTCTTAACTTGATGGCAAGTTACCTGTAACATGCATAATGAAAATAACCACATGACTAAAAGCACTGAATGAAGAATGATTCATCCTTGCAAGCCATTTGCAGAGTTGTTTGCTATGTGCAGCATGTTGCATGCATTCTTTCTGCTGGGCCAAAGACTGTGTAAATGCCTTAAATGTACTTAAATGACAAGACATAAATAGTAAGACAAAAGCCGCCGATGGAGCCGCTAGATACAAACAGTGCTTTGGTGTCCTTTCAGAGCAGGAATAAACAGCTATAAAACCTATTGGAGTATTATGGGAGCAAGAACCCCATGGGAAAAGTTAAAAAGAATACATTTTTTTCTGAGGCTGTTCTCCTACTAGTAGCTAAACAATGTGCACTTAAATCTGCCAGTGTTCTCTGTGTTTCCATCAGCTTGTCTCCCATTGTTCATTATCCAATATCATTCAGCCTTATAACATCTGAACAAAAACAGGGCAGCAGGCACAACAGTTCGTTACTGCTGGTGATTAACTGCCTGGTCTCCGTCACCCCCAGGGAAAGCAGAGATTGAGCTCAGGGGAATTTCTTTAATTAATTTAAGCCCTATAGGCCTAAGATATGCTTCTCCAACTGCTGTCATTTGGAAATGCAGGGCTGTGAGCCAAGGGCACAGAGCTGGGAGGACTGATTCGATGTGGATATATATACACAGCATTCACTGAAAACTTGTTTTGAGCCTTCTCATATTTTCTTACTACAAAGGATTTCTCTTGGGTCTTTCTGACACTGTCATTGATCCTCTTCATGCCTCCAGCTCTCTGGAGATGACATTTACCCTGGGAAACAGAGCCAGAGAAGTACTTCAGCACTACGTGTCAGCCTTCAAAGTAAGCCTAGGATAGCTCTGAGTTAACACACAGAGTGGCAGTGGCCATCTGCATTACATGGCAAAACTTTAACACGCTCATAAATGTTAATCGGGCACAGCGACCTTTATACATCTATACCAAGCACAGAATATGCCCCATGACATTTGGGAGGCAAAATTATATTTAGCAGTCTCCTCTAAGATGAAAAGGAAGTGATTTCTTTGTGGTGAACACCAGAGCATTCGCTAAAAAGGAAACTTTCGTATCTGCAGTTTGTGCCCCCTTTGCACCCTGTTGAAATCATACTGATGCTAAATATTGCTCCTGACAGAAACAGGTTATTTATAACCTGACTAAGCAAGGAGTGAGTTAATGCCCCAAAGCCATGAGTTCCTTCTCCTCCATGGACCATCCTGTTCAGGCATACATGGTCTCGTGAAATGAGAGCCCCTTGTCCCTAGATGGCAGTAGGCTGCCCAGCAGTGGCCAGGGGACAGCTGCAGAGCACTCAGGGGCAACACCCCCTTCCACTACCCACTCTGGGACACCCCCGAAAGCATCCCCTGCACCCCTACCATAGCCTTTACCCCCAGCAATGCACACTGTGAAGCCCATCCTTATGCCTTTAATCAGCCCAGGGTTTGATCCCTTTTTAAAACCTGGTGCACATCCTTGTGCTGTACGGAGTATTTGAGGGTGGGAAGCATTGATTGTGAGGTAAGCATGCAACACCATCACAGCTGCTGGGCAAAGAAGGCTAATGGCCATTAGGTTTGTTAATTATGGAAGTTTTGCAGCTCAGTGCGTAATATTGAACCAATTGCCAGTTTGGGTCTGAACAATTACTGTCTGGATTGATAAATACTTCTTTAATTGGCAAAGCTTGCGTGAGATGAACTTTTAAATCATAGTATTTCCACACAATACAGTGTGAAATTTCTTTCCTTTTTTTTTTTTTTTAAATGAGTCACAAAGAACTTGATTTAAGATATATTGCTATCTTATTTTTAAGTGGAGTCAGAATGGCTGTACCATAGCCTAATATTGCCAGTATTTGGTGCCAACACTTTGATCCATACACGTGAACTGGATATAGACATAAGAGCTTACTAAACAAACTGGACAGAGTCCCAGTGGGAACACTCAAAAATGTATTAATCAAAGTCAAGCAGCAGAGCAAATTGAACCAGTTCATTAATTATGAAAATTCTCTCATGAAGTGACATGCAGTTAACTGTGTGGATACTTAACACATTTGAATCTGTAGACTACTCTCCACACATGCAAAATTTTGTTAGAAATGGAAGTTTTCTTCTTTCCTTCTCCTTCTTTGAAAAAAAAAAAAAACCAAAGATTTAAAAACTGGTATAAATATCACACACACCGTGTACTTTTTGCAGAAAAGCAGCTTTGAAAATGTGGGTGCATTAGAGTCAGGAGGACAAGGAAAAAATTTTATGGTCAGCAATTTTGAGAAGCATATGCTTGAAGGGAAGAGCAGACAACCTGTCAGCTGTACTGTAGGAAAAGGTGAGCATCTACAATCATGCGCCAGTTATTGCACAGGCCTCCCAGCATCACCTTTGAGCTCTTCTTCCCCAAGCTCAGAGGCAGAGAAACCTGAGGTCTGGAAATCCAGAGGACAGCATCTGGGCAGCAAAGCATTAGAACAGACAGAGAGCAAAGTGGAAAATTTTGCCATTTCCCCTTGAATCTCCCACCCTCCCATCCATCTTGGAAAGGGTTGGGAAGAGCTAGACCAGGAGTACCAGAGGAGTGACCAAGTGTGTGGAAAGCCTGGGCAGAGGAGAAACCAGAAACCTACTGGTGTTGCAGTAGGAAGGAGCAGGTGGTCCTCAGTGTTCCTACTCCAAGTTCACCATAGCACCCCATGGTCCAGCAGCCAGCGTGACCCTGAGCCAGGCTGCTGGTGGTCACCCATGTCCCCTGTGGGAACTAAATCCTGTGCTTATGCCTCTTCCCCACCTGCGCCTTGCCAAGGCACTCTGGGCACTGAAACTCAGAGGGGGAGCTCAGGTTAGCTAGTTTTGCTCATTTTAAACCACAACTATCCCTGAACAGAGTCAATTACACATATGACAGATGCAGAATGACATTTGCAGTGTTTGGTAAGTCACCATATGTCCCTCTGTGCTTCAGTCACTTCACCTGTAAAAGAGAAAGAGCAATATCATCTTCATAAAACATGACACGCCCTGCTATGACTAATGCATATAAGAACTATAAAAAATACATAACATACCCCTCCTTTTAGGTTCTTTATTGGCTTGGGGAAAAAAATAAATAAGAAATAAATTGTTTCCTTACTTTGCTTGCTAGTATACAAACTTCACAGGCAAATGAAGTCTTCAGTTGTTTGTCCTTGATGAGTTCTGTTACCTTTAGCAGATATCTTACATAAATATTAGAAATCCACAGATGTCCACCAATTACAAGCTAAAAACAAAAACCAGTCAATATTCTTTCCTTTTCTCCCAGTAATGGAAGAGAGCCACTTGCCCCCAGATTAAATCCTGGAGCAAAGTACTTAATTTTTAGGGTATCTTTTGATGCATATGATCTCAGAGTCAATTACAAGAGAGAGCCTGAGATTCCCAGGGGGATGCAAAGCATGTTTACTTACAGACTCCTTAGAAAAGGAGAGCAGTGTGAGTGCACATTATTAAATCTTGTGAAGGAAATCATACTCATGTTCAAAAGCTGGGATTACCAGTCCTATAATACGCACTTTATTCATAGTCTCCTGGTCTTTAGCACTTCTGTACAACATAGACTTTAAATAAATAAATAAATACGAATAATGTGGTTTCAGATTTTTCTTGCCTTTCAGAAAGATTCAAATAAACTATTTTTCTAGTGCAAGAAAGAGAGAATTTTATTTCTAAGGCAAGGAGCAGTGATAAATTAAAAGATTCGTCTAGCTCAGTTCAGCAAGCTCTTTCCGATGATAGTTGGTTTAAGAAAAATAGAGAACATGTTTTTCATCAGACAGATACAATTTCATTGAAGTGTGTTTCACTCAAAGCTTTCAGATTTATACTGGGTATTTTCTGTTTCTTCTCAAGTTTTTCTCTGAGTCCTTGTCTTTTCCATTTTTTCCAAGTTCCCTGCTGCCTATCACACTCTGCCCTGTTTATTCTTCTCTCATTTCCCTGACCTATGAGAGCAAATGTCCACTCAGATAATTCTGGGTTCAGGAAATATACTCACTGAAAAAGAACAAACATTTTGTTTCAATATTTTCAGCACAAGAACATCTAAGAATGAAAGAAAAGCACTAACTGCCATGCTTTGGCATTTTTTTATAGCAAGACTCAATCTCACTTCAACTAATTTCAGCCTTTCAGAAGTTAGACATTTAGCAAGCCAGCTATTTGGGCCTCCTTCATAGTCAGCTGAGACAGGCATGTGTCCAGGTGAATTCATCCTCCCGATCTTAGTCACCTCTCCTAGGATGGGATGAATCACATTTGCTAGAGCCGAGGAGGATGAACTGCTGGCTTAGATTAAGCCCTGAACCTTGAGACAAAGTTTGGCTGGAGGATTTCCACCCACAGTGAATACACACATTATGACAAATATCACTGCTTTTGACACAAAACATTCAAGTACATTTAAGAAAAGCACGTGGGCATTTTAACTGTTAATTCTTTGTTTCTATGTTTTATCCAAAAAATCCTTACATAAATGCTCTGCTTCACACTTCCTAATTTTTTCAAATTTTTCTGTAATTTTTCCTGAAAGTGTAATATCTCCAATTTAAATTAAGTTTAAAATTACAAATTCAGCATTTTGGGTGAAATAAAATTTATTTTTGCACAGCTCTGTTGATTAATCATTCACTGAAGTACTCTACTGATTTCAAGACGTCATTTGTATACAAGCTGTTGATATGGGAAATATTTCAAGAAAAGGATATGTCTCAACAGTTAAAAAAAAAAAAAAAAGTCATATATAAGTTCTCCAATGCTATGAGAGTTACTAACTGAGAAATTAAGCTTTGTTTAAACTTTGACTAAGATCTCAAGTTTTGACTAAGATTTAAGAAACACATTTGTTCAGGGAATAGCTAAATATTATCTCCACAGCTATCTGGTGACTCTAAGGTAGAGAACAGTGACCATCCTTTTGCCTTTCCTAAAGATTAGTCAGAGGAAAGATGAGAGCTAGCCCATCTTCCTTTTGTGACCATAACCAATTAGCCCAAATCCTCCTGATAACCAAACAATTGTGGTATTTTTGAAAAAATCTCTGTTTTAGAACAGTAGAGGTCAGTAATTAAAGAGACTGTTCAGTATATCTAGTTTCAATATATTTAATTACAACTGCTTTTATCCAGCAGTACTCAGAGTCAGTCACATACTGGGAATATTAAATACGTTTTACATGGGAAGCCACTGAGGAGAAAGGTCTCAAGGGGATAACTGACTCTCCAACAGCCTAGGGGAAAAGCAAGAGGTCCCCTGATTACATTGCTGAGCCAGAGTAAGGTCATGCCCATTGTTCCTCATGGGCCACAGTAAGATCCTAAGCAACAAAGGCTGTTTGCTTAAATTCTTGCTTCTAGAGGGAAAATAGCATTTTCCAAAACAACTGAATTGTTAAAAATGAAATTGAATTTTGGGCAATGGTGAAATCTGCATTGCTCTATAGAGGCATCAATAAGGAAGGACACAGCTTTATCATTAAATGAGGACAGTGGGGGCTTTTTTACTTATAATATTTATAAAAGTGAAATAACTCTTTAAATTGTTACTGATAGTAATGTTCTCTTCTTACATTTATAAAGCCCTGTAGTTAAATGAGCCAGAACAACTACTAACACAGATACTCAGCAACATCTAGTGACCAGATCAGGCAAATACAGGAAAATATTAGGCATGAACTCTTACACTGAGGGTAAGCTAAAACATTAATTTTATGCTCTTGCGTCATCAAAGTTTTATTCTAGCTAAAACTCAATTAATTACTGGATAAAGTGCACTAGATTCAAACTCTGTCTCCAAAAAAAAAATCTGAAATCTCACACAAGTGAAGGGGTAAAAAAGGAATGTGAAATTAGGGGAAATTGTTGCTGTATTAATAAAAAGTCTGTGTATCATACACAGCTTTTATGCAGAAGTACTGGGGTAGAACCACTGAGAACTCCACGATGTGGCCAGAGAACTATGCTGTATCTCTATTTAGGGGTTCAGAATTTAAAATATAGATTATTAAAACATCACAGGTATCACAGGGTGTCAGGGGTCGGAAAGGACCTTGGAGATCTTCGAGTCCAACCCCCCTGCCAGAGCAGGACCATACAAACTGGCACAGGTCACAAAGCAATGCATCCAGGCAGGTTTTGAAAATCTCCAGAGAAGGAGACTCCACAACCTCTCTGGGGAGCCCGTTCCAGTGCTC